>PYHX02000467.1:4569858-4619858 GCA_004302925.2 Cochliomyia hominivorax | reverse complement strand
ATGAACTTCAAGTTAATAACCACAAAATCTAAGATGAAAAGTTAAAAAAGAAGAAAAATGGAGAGAGAAAGAAAGGATTTTGTTAAGCGAAGCGTGTGCAAAATGTTAAGTCAAATATTTTTGAAGGATTTTTGCATGAAATATTTTGTTTAAGGTCAAGTCCAAAGTTAACAATTTTCAACAACAACAAGTTTATTACATGTTTCTTTAACTTTTTTTGTGTATTAATAAAACGAAAGTGTAACAGTCGATCAAACTGACTATTTAATATCCTTCCCCATGACAGGGATATTTGGGGATCGATCTTGAAATATGGTATATGGATTAAGATAAATATGATAATTACTTTCGATTATAAATAATCACAAATAGGACGGCCCCTTAGTCAAAATCAAATGAATCAATTTTAGTTAAAATATCTCAAAAATTGTGACCTGTGGAGTGTTTAAAACGTTGCATGAACAAAAAACCAACCGATTACACGGAGAAACATCGTACAATCAACTCAGAAGTGATTCCAAGACTGTCGGTATAGTTTTAATTTGGTTTGGTATTGTGTGCATTAAACCTTTAATGGTAGTGAAAAGTATAAAAATAAGTAAAATATTAAAAGTTCCCCACGAGCGACTGTATATTATCGTACATCATCTCCAAAGTTGGTCACGTTGGGTATTGAAATTTTGTAAAATTTATAGTCAGATAGTCCTTATAATGTTCACAACAATATTCTAAAATTCATGGTTTATCTCTTTAAAGTTAAGAAATATTTATGACAAACTAAATTTTTGACTCAAATTTAAACACATTAATACCCAACACTATCATAGATGGTTGGGTTACAGTTTTAAAGATATCTTGATTTATGATTATCATTCTTTTAGTCTAAGAACTACGAAAATCTTTCAATAATTTTTCGTAACTGCCATTTGCAACCAACATTGCACGATTAACCAACTATAATTTTTTTAGTTTAGTGAACTTGTTTAAATTTGAGTCTAAACAAGTTCCTCATATGTTGTTAATATTCAATTCTAAAAAAGTATCAGAACCATACCTCTATGAGGATCTAAAAAAGTATCAGAACCATACCTCTATGAGGATCTTATGAAAAGCTTTATTTCTTTGGTTTAAAAAGTTAGTTGTTGTAAAATTCATTATTTTGCTAGAGAGTTTTTTCACGGATTTTTGTCATGAATTTTATTTAATATCAAATATTAAACTGAAGTTACTTAGTTGCTTTAAAATTAAAACATTAAAGAAATTTTAGTTTCCATACTTTTCCATGTAAATTTCGTTATTTTTCAAATAATTGACCTTCAAGTGATACCAAATACTTATATATAAATAATTAAAATAGTAAATGTAAAATGAACTGAAATTTGGCACTCTAAATTTAAATGTATACGTTTTCCATATCTTAAAACTTATTCAGCATCATTTCAAAACATCTGCTAAAACTATAACGTTCCATGTGAGCGTAGGGTATAAAAGACCTGAATTCCTGCTAAAAAAATCAAATATTTTTTTAATTTCCTCTTAATAAAATCTAAATATTGTGATTTCGGTATTAAATAATTTTACTTTAAAATTTAAATAACACAAGAGAAAAAAAGACATTAAATCTATTTTTAGTTTTGAATGGACAACAAAAACTTTTATTAAAATGTATTTTTAATAAAAATAACATTGACAACGGTTGGTGATATTTTTGGGTTATTATAACAGCAAATAAAAGTAAAACATCAAAAATATATAAAAATGTTGGAAATGAACACAATAAATATAAGAAAAATACAAATCAGACCCAAATCATTTGAACACCCACAAACATTTACTTAACCCGACCCGATCCGTAATAAGTGTTTTAAAAATAAAAATCAAATAACAAAAACTGAAACCAAAAAATTTGTGTAACCCAAATAAGAGAAATAAAAGAAAAAACATTAAAATACAAATGTATGTAGGAAGAAGAAAAAAGTAGTTTTAAGCAGGAAAAGTCCTCATGTTAATGTTTTTTCTTACTCTTTTGCACAAAACTTTAACTTCACTTGTCACAATAATATTTTGCATGAATTCCTTTCAACAAAAAATTAAAGCAAAAGAACAAGTAAGAATGCTATAGTTGGTGAAGCCCGACTATGTAAAACACTACACCGCAAATGGGAGTAAGTAAATACGTTAAGTTTCATACATACACCCTCACAGATACACTCACAAACTATGTAATATATAAAGGCTTTTCTTCAATACAACACAGGGACACTTAATGAGTCATAAACGTTTTTGGCAATAATTTTTTTTTAACGAACGGAATTTGACAAATTTTGGAATGATAATAAAGTTATATAACTTTATTTTACGACAATATATCATTCAATTTTTTCGATTTTTAGTTGACAGTTTTACGAAAATTCTTCGCTGGAACTTAGAGATTGCTTCAGACATTGATCATATAGTTTGATATATGCGACCGTTTTTCTGGTTTTAAACTGGAAACTTTTTAAAACTGTTAGAAATATTTAAGCTAAATTTCATTGAGCTCTGTCAGTTATTGTGGATGACAGGCGGACAGGCTGACAGCAGACTGACAGACAGACGGACATACCTAAATCGACTCAGATTTTGATTTGATCCAAAAATATATATACATTTTGGTGTTTGCTATGGTTCTTTTTGAGCGTTACACACGGAATGATAAAGTCAATATACCCTTCTCACTACTTGTGGTGTTAAAGGGTATAGAAAACATTAAAAACTCTAAAAGCAGCAGTAGTTTAAAGGAATTAAATGAAATTACAATTAAAATATTTATTATATTTAAGCTCACAAAGCTTGAGATAAATTTATGTAATGTATTTTTAGCCAAATCATCATAGGCGATTTTCGCCTTTATATTTTATTTTATCATAACGTTTTTTTTAAGAGACCTTAAAAGAAGTTTGCTTTCGTCAAAAACTTATTTTTACTGAGTATAATGGATTTTTGATTAATGAACATGTGATCTGAAATTATTTTGGTGGAAATCGGGGTTTTTAGGTTAACAGACAATTAGAGATTTATGCTTATAAACCTAAGCTTATTTTGCTTAAAAAGGCACTATTTGCTGAAGTATAGACGACTTTTAGTGTAATTTCTATGTTATAGAAATTTCTAAAAAGAGATCTCAAATTAACATTATTTTGATTATTTACAGAATATCTTGAAAATTGATGCATAAAACGACTTTAAGCAAAACACAGTATTTGCTT
Organism: Cochliomyia hominivorax; assembly: GCA_004302925.2. Classification (NCBI taxonomy): domain Eukaryota; kingdom Metazoa; phylum Arthropoda; class Insecta; order Diptera; family Calliphoridae; genus Cochliomyia; species Cochliomyia hominivorax. The sequence goes on along the minus strand of PYHX02000467.1, from coordinate 4,616,610 downwards.
AATTATAGTTTATTTATCAGTTTTACGAAATTTGAAATATTTTAGGTTATTTTTATTTAATAGTTTTTTTTAAAGAATACACTTATGAATAGATGACTTAATTACTGATATTCTTAAAAATTTATATCAAATTAAGAATATTTTTTGTCAAATATACAAAATTAATTGTAGACATCTAAAGTATGACGTCAAATTAAGCTTATTTCGATAAAAATCGTCTGTTTCACTCAGAATTACAAGTTTAAGGTTAAATTTTTTTATCTTTAAAAAAGATCTCACATAAATCTTATTGTGTTAAAAAGATCAATATTTGAGTTACAAATAATTTTAAGTTTAATTTTAAAAAATCATAGTTTATGTAGTTTAATGCAATTTTGATTTAAATTTAAATAATTTGAATTTTTTAAAAATGATCTCAAATCAACATGATTTTTTTTTTCAAAAATGCGTTTTTTACAGAATTTTATACGTTTTCTTAATTTGTAAATATTTGTTTGTTTTTCACTGTTCAAAGATTACGGTTATATAGAATAAAACACATTACTGAGTTATCTTTTTTAATTTTTTTTTTTAAATCGTTTCAGATTTTTTTACTGTGATCACAGTTTTGCATTATACACGTTTTCAAATAATAAATTTAATTGTCAGATTTTTAATGGTGATCACAAATTTAACTTCTTTAGACCAAAATTTTATCTAAGCCATTTTAGCGATAAATGTAATTAATTTTAGTTATAGTTATTTTTCAATCAAAGTTATTTTAAAGAAGTGATTACAGATTTTGCTTATTTTTACGCAAAATGTAGTTTGGAATTCTTCCAAAATTTCTAGAGTAAATGAAAACACTTCTTTAATTGACTGTTCTTATTATAACTTTTGCAATAATACACAGACAAACGGATGAACAGACAGACATACGGACGGATGTAATACTAAAATGCCTGACTAAGCAATGTTTAAGTTTAAACTCGTGGTTAACATTATAATACAGTTACACAAAATAATCAAACATAGATACACATATACAATTATACAAATTCGCACATACACACGAACAAAAGAGGTTTAACAAAATTTTAGTTTTGAAAAACGTCTAAAATTTCTGATCAATTTTTTTAAATACCAAAGTCTATCAAAACTTACGTTTTTAAGTTTATGTCCTAATGATTACTTTAACAAAAATACCAAATACTTAATACAAATTACTACTTTTACAAGTTAAATCTATGAACACAATTTTTAGAATTCAAAAATTGATATAAAAACTAAATTACAAATTATGAGATAACTTTTGCAAAAATTCTAAAATCAATATCAAAATAAAATTTTGGCTAAAATTAGATTAATTTATGTCATTTTGATTTATTTATAAATTCTTTTAAAACTGCGTTTTTGGTCAAAGTTAGAATAATTTGTGATTTGGTGAAATATTAAATTTTTAGTAAAAATATGAATATTTAATTTTTAGTAAAAAATAAAAAATAAATAATTTTTAGTGAAAAATTAAATTTTTTAGTGAAAAATTTAACTTTTAGTGAAAAATTGAATTTTTAGTGAAAAATTGAATTTTTATTGAAAAATTGAATTTTTAGTGAAAAATTAAATTTTTTAGTGAAAAATTGAATTTTTAGTGAAAATTAAATTTTTTAGTGAAAAATTGAATTTTTAGTGAAAAATTAAATTTTTTACTGAAAAACTGAATTTTTTTGTGAAAAATTAAATTTTTTAGTGAAAAACTGAATCTTTTGTGAAAAATTAAATTTTTTAGTGAAAAACTGAATTTTTTGTGAAAAATTAAATTTTTTAGTGAAAAATTGAATTTTTAGCGAAAATTAAATTTTTAGTGAAAAATTGAATTTTTAGCGAAAAATTGAATTTTTAGTGAAAAATTGAATTTTTAGTGAAAAATTGAATTTTTAGTGAAAAATTGAATTTTTAGTGAAAAATTAAATTTTTTAGTGAAAAATTGAATTTTTAGTGAAAAATTACATTTTTTAGTGAAAAATTAAATTTTTAGTGAAAAACTAAATTTTTCAGCGAAAAATTGATTTTTTAGTGAAAAACTGAATTTTTTGTGAAAAATTAAATTTTTTAGTGAAAAATTTAATTTTTTAGTGAAAAGATGAATTTTTAGTGAAAAATTGAATTGGAAATGAATTCTTTTAGTGAAAAATTTTTGTAGTTAAAAATTGAATTTTTTAGTGAAAATTTAATTTTTAGTGAAAAACTGAATTTTTAGTGAAAATAAATTTTTGTAGTGAAATTTTTTAGTGAAAAGTTGAATTTTTTGTGAAAAATTAAATTTTTTTAATGAAAAATTGAATTTTTAGTGAAAAATTATTTTTTTTAGTGAAAAATTTAATTTTTAGTGAAAAATTAATTTTTTTAGTGAAAAATTTAATTTTTAGTGAAAAATTAATTTTTTTAGTGAAAAATTTAATTTTTAGTGAAAAATTAATTTTTTTAGTGAAAAATTTAATTTTTGGTGAAAAATTAATTTTTTTAGTAAAAAATTGAATTTTTGGTGAAAAATTAATTTTTTTAGTAAAAAATTGAATTTTTGGTGAAAAATTAATTTTTTTTAGTGAAAATTGAATTTTTGGTGAAAAATTATTTTTTTAGTGAAAAATTTAAATTTTAGTGAAAAATTAAATTTTTTAGTGAAAAATTGAATTTTTAGTGAAAAATTAAATTTTTTAGTGAAAAATTGAATTTTTAGTGAAAAATTAAATTTTTAAGTGAAAAATTGAATTTTTAGTGAAAAATTAAATTTTTTAGTGAAAAATTGAATTTTTAGTGAAAAATTAAATTTTTTAGTGAAAAATTAAATTTTTAGTGAAAAACTAAATTTTTCAGCGAAAAATTGAATTTTTAGTGAAAAATTAAATTTTTTAGTGAAAAACTGAATTTTTTGTGAAAAATTAAATTTTTAGTGAAAAATTTAATTTTTTAGTGAAAAGATGAATTTTTAGTGAAAAAATTGAATTGGAAATGAATTCTTTTAGTGAAAAATTTTTGTAGTTAAAAATTGAATTTTTTAGTGAAAATTTAATTTTTAGTGAAAAACTGAATTTTTAGTGAAAATAAATTTTTGTAGTGAAATTTTTTAGTGAAAAGTTGAATTTTTAGTGAAAAATTAAATTTTTTTAATGAAAAATTGAATTTTTAGTGAAAAATTATTTTTTTTAGTGAAAAATTTAATTTTTAGTGAAAAATTTAATTTTTGGTGAAAAATTATTTTTTTTAGTGAAAAATTAATTTTTTTAGTGAAAAATTAATTTTTTAGTGAAAAATTGAATTTTTAATGAAAAATTGAATTTTTAGTGAAAAATTGAATTTTTAGTGAAAAATTGAATTTTTAGTGAAAAATTGAACTTTTAATGAAAAATTTAATTTTTAGTGAAAAATTGAATTTTAGTGAAAAATTAATTTTTTTAGTGAAAAATTGAATTTTTTGTGAAAAATTAATTTTTTTTAGTGAAAAATTGAATTTTTGGTGAAAAATTAATTTTTTTAGTGAAAAATTGAATTTTTAGTAAAAAATTGAATTTTTATTGAAAAATTATTTTTTTAGTGAAAAATTGAATTTTTAGTGAAAAATTAATTTTTTTAGTGAAAAATTGAATTTTTGGTGAAAAATTATTTTTTTTAGTGAAAAATTGAATTTTTAGTGAAAAATTAATTTTTTAGTGAAAAATTGAATTTTTAGTGAAAAATTAATTTTTTTAGTGAAAAATTGAATTTTTGGTGAAAAATTATTTTTTTTAGTAAAAAATTGAATTTTTATTGAAAAATTATTTTTTTTAGTGAAAAATTGAATTTTTAGTGAAAAATTAATTTTTTTAGTGAAAAATTGAATTTTTGGTGAAAAATTATTTTTTTTAGTGAAAAATTGAATTTTTAGTGAAATATTTGTAACTTTAGTGAAATATTGAGTTTTAAGTGAAATATTGAATTTTAAGTAAAAAATTGAATTTTAGTTTAATTTTATAGTGAAAAATATTTATTTTTAAAATAATAAAAATATATCGGAAAATCTCCAGAATCTGAAAAAATTCAAAAATTTATCATTATTTATAGGAAATCAAAAATTACGTTAAATCTATTAAATTTATTTGATTTTGGCATCCCTAATTTATGGTTTAAATAGTAAACCTGTATTTAAGTTTATCTTTTGTGTTCATCTTTTGTTTATTTTCATTTCATATTTTTGCTCATTTTAACAAATTCAATGAAAATGTTTATAAAATAAATGAAATAATTAATTGTTCCCAAAGTATTATTTGCACATAAAAACTAATGTATTTAATATTTACATTAGTTATAGTTGTTTTATAAAAATAACAACAAATACAACAACGGAAACCTAAAAATATTTATTTAAAATTTATTTCTATGTATGTTTGATTGTGTGTTTTACAACACATACACATGAGATTTTTTATTACCAAATTTTTAGATTTAATATTTCAAAAAATATACGTTTACTTGTATTTGTTTAAACCATTTTTATAACCTGCTCCTGAAGGGGGTATATTAACTTTGTCACTACGTGTGTAACGGTAGGAAGGAACCACCTCAGACCCAATAATGTACACATATTCTTTCATCAAATCGAAATTTGAGTCGATTAAAATACGTCGGTCTGATTGTTTGGCTGTCTGTTGTTGGCAACCTCACATCCACAACAGGTATTAAGCATTCCTGTGATGTATTTAAGTAAAACTTTTATATGTATTGTATATATCTGTTAGTGTATGTTTTTATGTGAGAAATATAAAGTATTCACTTCACCTGTATTTGTGCTGAAGGGTATTTAATATTCGATATAGCCGATTATAGCATTCACACTTGTTCATGTTTAATTTTTGTTATTTTGTGGACAATAAAGGACTAAAATTCACAACTGTCAGTGTCATTTTTGCTATTTTCCTTTTATTTCTGGTTTTTATGTTTTCTAGAATCCTTTTAGTGGTAGATTAAACACAACAACAACATAATTTTTCGTTGTTGTTGTTGTTGTGGAGTTAACAAATAGTTAAATAAACTCAAATAAAGTTTTGTTAATTTTTTGGTTTTGTTCCAACATAAAATTTTATTTTTTCTTCCTTTTTTTTCTAAGAAAATTTTCTTATTTTCGTTTTATTTCAGTTTTCGAGTGAATTTCGTTTTATGGAGTTTAGTATTTTTGTGGTCGTATAATTTTAGTGAGTTTTAAGAGATTAAGTTTAAGTTTGGTATAAGTAATTTTATAGTGTAATTGTAATAACAATTTTGAGTTATGATGGTTATAAATTTCAAGCATCAGCAGCAACAACAATTTCATGGGCATAAATAAACTACAAAAAATGCAAATTTCAGTTAATAGAAATTCATTTACAAACATAAATTTGGAAAATATTCAAAAAGAAAAAATCTCTTAATATAAATAAGATTGTTTTTTTTTAAATAGTTTGTGGCTGAAATTAGGTTTATATTATTATTTGTAGGTTTAATCATATTTGGGATCTACTAATTATTTTAAGTCGGAAAGAACAAAATATCGGGTCCAACAAAAATGCACAGCAAGTATTGACGTCATTATAAGTGGTCAGCTAAAAATTATTTTCAGTTCAGTTACTACTGCGTTTTTTTCAAAATTGAATTTTTTAGTGAAAAATTTAATTTTTATGGCTGAATTAAATTTAAGATTATAATACAAATTAAATTACGAGTATTAAGCATAATTTTGTCAACAATCCTTTTTCTGAAATACATATAAATTTCTTAATTCAACTCCTAAAAGGCTCCTTAGAATTTTTTATTAATTTGAATATGAAAAATAAAATAAAATTTATTTTCCAACCACTTTAGAGTATTTTTTGTCAACCATTTATAATTTTTTTTAAAAAGTCCTAATTACCTTTAAATATGAATTTCATTTAGTGTCTGTTCTCATCTCTTCATCTCAATTCAAATACAGACAACCTACATATAAACAACAAACACTCACACATACATTTGTATATTCATACTTTTCCAAACCATTAGTGTGTCCTAGTTATTATTATTTTCTCTTTTTGTTTTTTCTTCTTTTCTTTATTATTTTCATTTTCATTATTTTTTATATTTTTATTATTTTCTTTAATATTTTATTAGATTTATATCTGCATTTTTATTAGCCTCCTTTTTCTAAAAATGAATAGAACTTATATTTTTATTACTCTGTTATCTTTATAGAGAGAGAGAAGCGAGAGAGTGAAAGCAATGTAGATTTGTCAAGTCCTTTTTGGTTTACATTTAGATTATAATCCTTTTGATTTAGAAATATAAATTCATTTCCACTTCTGGGCCACGTAATTCGCAATTGAAACTAAACAAAACTAAATGAAATAAAATTTGGAGCAACTTTCGTTTGTTTAGATGGTTTTGTTTGTTTGTATATTTATGTTTGACTACTAAACCAAACGCTCCTTAAAAATTAACATTTAGAACTAAATAAGTACATTATGATCATAATCATCATCTTCATTTTCATCATCATCATTATTATTTCATCTTCTAAAATACAATTTTCTTTATTTTGTTTACAGCATTCTCACCTTGTTGTGTGTGCAAAAGTGTTAGTTTGAATGCAGATATGTGTTAGTGTGTGAGAAAGAGTGTGCCAACATTCAGATATCAGGGAATTTATATTACATTTCTCTTTCCTTCTCTCATTCCTTTTTTATAATTTTAGAAAAGAAATCGTAAAAAGTGAAAATTGTTACCTAAAAAAACTGTTGCGGCAAAATATTTTGTTGTTTTTCTTGTATAAGAAATTGTGTGAAGCTATTTTGTTTGTATGTGTGACACAGTATTTCCTTTGAATTAAAAAAATGCATATGTGTCTGAAAAAAGTAAAAATTCCTTAGAAATCTCAGAACTACATGAAGTGAAAACGAAAAAGTAGTAAATACTTTATCTCTTTGTGTGGCTCGAGAAGCGACAAATCGAAAAGAAAATGTTGCCATGACGATAGCAAGTACATAAATGTTGTTGACGAAAATAATATATTAAAATATTAATAATATATTAACAAATAAAAATAACTTACACTTATACATCTACATGTTTATATTAAAATATACACAAACATATAAAAAATCTCTTAACTTTTCTCCGAAAATGTAAAACCTTATATTTTTTGTGAACAATGAACTGAACTAGAACTGAACTAGAACTGAACTAGAATGTTAACTGGAATTTATTAAGAACTAAGATCTCAACAATAATCAGAGTTTACAACGTAACTGGAACTGTTATCTTAACAACAATTTGAAATAGAGTCTATAGTAAAATCTAAACTTAAATTCTTATTTGAATTTGAATTTAAACCAAAAATAAGTAAAATTATATTTCTCACTTAAAACTATTTTACCCTACTTTTTGGAAGGATTTACATTAAACTGCAGTAGAAAATCACAGACACCGCCAGTAGAAATAATATGTTCGCAGAGATGACTGCAATAATGATTGTGATAATAATTATCATAACAATGATGTTAATAGTTTAATGACAAACACACACAAACACACTTTCATATTGCTTATAATGCTGTTTTTGTCACAAAAACTACTGATTTCTATTTAACTTTATAATTTAAATAACTAAATAATAATAATTATCGTTATGTAAGAAGTTTCCTTCTATTTTCTCACTTGCAAAAAGTTAATGAAAATTTTGCAAAAAATTTTATTCATAATAATAATGATAATCGTAAGAATTATGATTATAATGATAATAATGATGAAGTAAAGAAGACTTTATATCTGCTAAAGCGTCAAATAAATATTTAAAGATGTTTCCTTTTTATCAAAATTAGAACTTGTGTCTTTCTGAGATAAATTGTAAACACTTATTCTATTGCACACACATACACTTGTACAATTCAAAGTAACAACAAATGAATGTTGTTGATATATTGTTTTTGTCGTTCTGCTGTTGTGTTGGCAGGAAAATAGTTTCTTCAATTAAATATTAAATGTTGCAAATTATTGTAGACGATAAAATTTTTGCAAATTTTGTTAGAAATTTGTTTTATTTTTATATTTATATTTGTGATTTGACAGCTGTCAAATAATAGATTCGTTGTGACGCAAATTCAGAGAAGAGGTAGATATTTGTGTACACATTAATAGAAATTTTTGTCTAATATTACTGGATAACAATTAAGATTATCTTAACTAAAATGTAAATTTGATATTTTAAAAATACAAAATTGTTAACATCTTCTTATTTAAGGAAGAAATTTAAGATGGTTTAACACATAAGAACATTATTCAAATAAGTATGAAAATGGAGATTTTTTTCGCTCAACCCCAGTAATTGGCTCTGATGCGAATAGTTCCATTTCAGTGGTTCTGTTTCTAGTTGAGATTTTAGATCAGATTCTAGTTAAGATTTAAATTCAGATTCTATTTTAGACACTTGTTCAGATTTTTTTCTCTGAATCTAGTTCAGATTCTATTCTATATTCCAAGTCAGATTTTATTTAGTTCTATTTCCGCAGATGTGCATTTCCAGTTCAGTTTTATTTCAGTTCTTGTGTAGTTTTAGTTAAGTTCTAGTTTCGTTCTAGTTAAGTTCTAGTCCAGTTCAAATAAAGTTTTAATTCAGATATATTTCAGTTCTAATTTTGTTCTTATTCATTTCTATTTCAGTTCTAATTCAATTCTATTTCTACTTCTAATTCTTGTACACTTTTATTCTTTTACAAGTAGAATTCAAATACTATTAACTAGTTAAATATTGTTAGTATTATTTTATTATTTTAAAATTTCATTACATTTTGTTTATTTCCTAAATAATTTTCTAGCAAATAAATTAAAATTCCTTTATGCTAAATCTTAGTTGCTATAATTATGATTAAAACCAGATTTATTCTCTTTTTGTCTTTATTAACATTCTTTTATTTTACTTTCAATTTTATTTTCCTTTTTGAATTATAAAACATTTTCTATTATATATGAGTGTTTGTGTTTATATTATACGTGTGTGTGTATTTAGCTCAGTCCTAATTATAATTTTCATTATTTATATTAGGAGTAGACAGGATAAGAAATTGTAAGAGAAAGAGTAAATAAAAAAGTGTTTATATACAAAAGCATAAAACTCTTTATTGTTGTTCTTTTCTTTACACAAAGAAGCAAAAAAAAAAGAAGGAATAATAAGTATTTTGTTGTTTCATAATTGCAAGTGGGAGAAAATTCTACAAACAATAAAATTATTTATATAGAAAAAAAAGAGACGGAAACGGAAGTACTATTTCATCTATTTGCATTTATTCACTTCACTTTAATTTTATGTAAATGGAAAATGGCTCAAATTAAGCATAAAAATAATCCTCTAAAAAGCATTAGCATCAGCTTCAACTACAGCAGCAGCTTCAGCTTTAGCAGGCAAACTCAGCAGCAATAGCAGTAGCGTCATTCTCTCCATCATCAGTATCCGTAGCAACAAATAAACAGGCGTTTCCTTTGTAACACCAAATGGGGAGTTAGAAACATTTTGCTTTTGAGTAAATTTCATTTATTACTCTTTGTAATTATGTTGAAGTATAAAATAGAGAGAGAGAGTGGGAGTGAGAGAAAAAGGGGAGTTAGTTAATGCTATAGAACTGATGAGTTAAGTTAGTGGGGCATTAATTAAAATAGCTGAATGTTAATTGTCAATTGGGGAAATTAACGCAAAATATAACTAACTAACAAAACTTATTAACTATTTTTTATACTTTTGTATACCAAAACTATCTTTTATATTTCATAGTCCCTGGCTCAAGGGTACTTAAGCTAAACTATTTAAATTAGAAAGTTTCTTTTTTGCTTTGTTTTTTTCGGGAGTTTTTTCTTTAGTTAATAAAAATCTTTAATAGACAACAGCTTTTATCTGATAAGTACTTAAATGATGGAATTTTTATCTGATTCTTGTTTATTTATTAAAAAAATTCATAAATTGGTTTTATTTCTTCCCATTATTTTATCTTTTTCTTAGTATTTGAAAGATTTTGTCATATATTCATGCCTTTTTTACAAATATGAGTTATTTTTATTTCACGATAGAAGTGAGATCGAAAAATGCTCAAACTCAGTCAATTTAAACAAACAATTTTGTTTAGTTCTCAAAAAGCAAAGCTGAAATCTGTCCATTGTAATGACGGGACAATTTTAAGTGAAAAAGTCAAATTTTTAAATATGATTTGGGCATTTTTCATGGAAAAGTGGGAAACTTTTAAATCACTTGATATCGCGTTAAAATTTTAGATAAATATTGTAATTCGTTACAGTTTTGTTAACACTCAAATATTTATTTTATTTTTACAAAAATATGAAAATACAAAACATAAAATTTTTATAAACTTTTGACTTCAGATGACATTCAATTTATGGTCTCTTTAAAAATCTAGAATCTAGATGTTTTAAAATTTTCATGGTTATCAAACACATGTATCAGGTGACTGAAAATCCACCCTAAACTAGTCTTCCTCTAGTATCAGTATACAAATGAATGAATGAGAAACATTTTTATTATCATTTTTTCTAAGAACTTAATTCTTCAAATTAGTTTTTAAAATTAAATTCATTTTTATTTTAAAAAATATTTAAGCTTTTTTTTAAAAAAAAGAAAAAAAAAACTTCAGTTACTTGAACAAAACCACAACCTTAAATTGTGTTTTTTAGTTTATTCTTCCTTGTAATCCTGTTTATTGCAACAAGACAACTTAACTATAAATGTATAAATGAGACAACAGACGTAATAAAAATATAAAATAAAAGAACTATAGAAAAATTTGACATGACAAATACAATATTTTCTACTTACAACATAAATAAAATACAATAAACAACAACCAGCAGCAACAAAAACAAGAAAATAAGAGGGAAAAAATAAATAAAATTGAAAACAAAAACCTCAAAACATGAACACAATGTTACAGATGTCCATCTCTCTATGGAAGGTTAAGTGTACAAGAGACATGAAACAGTGATGGCAAGAAATATGGTACACTACACAGTGGGGCAGAATCTATATATTTATACTCTCTACAACCACAAGTGGTGAAGCTAAGAAGGAATAATTAAGGATCCCATAATGTAAATATATTTTTACATGAAATCAAAATAAAAATCGATTTTCCTATACCCGTCTGTCTGGCCATTTGTATGTCTGTTGTTCATACTCTCACGTCAACAATTATTTACAGAGCCTAGTGCATTTTTGCATAAGTATTTGGTTTTTTTAAATTTTAATAATATTTTCTTATTTAAAATTAGTAAAATCAGTATATAAAAATTTATATAATTTTTTTTTTGACGAAAAGTGTATCCACTAAAATAAAATTTTTGTTAAAATCATATGTATTTCACTTTTTTTCTGAAAAGGCTTAAAACACTTAGTTTTAAGATAAAACTTGGCATCGACAAACTTTATAGGTTAAGTTCAAACCCCTCAAATTCGACCTTTTTGAAAAGCTCAAGATTTATTGCTTTTTCTTTATGGGACAAAAGCCAAAAAATACAATTTTTAGGAATTTTCTTCACATTTTTGGGAATTAAAAAAAATCTTTTAATTACTCAGTAAATTTTGTCCACAACTTGATTTAAAGTCATAGGGAGAATATTTCCTTAAATTAAAGTTGCGAGCAACAACAGACAGACGTACGGACGGACAGCAGGACAGTTGGATATAGTTAATGTGTGTGGGGTCTTAGATGATTCCTTATTCACCACACTCTTCACCACTTGTGGTGCTGAATTCAAGTACTCATCGACGTTTTTGGTAGATATCTCAAACACAATAGTCTTAAGCGGAAAACTTTTCACCTAAAAAAGCTCCTGAATAGCCATATTAACATGGACTTTTAAGACAGGAAATCACATTTTGTCTTTTAACCATACATACGAGGTGCTCTAGCGTGCAATTACTGTCTTTCTCCGATGTGGAAGTGGTTAAAATCTATGCTTCTTTACTACAACGTCTTCACTGTCATCTTGATGACGATAAAGTGTATCGAGTTTGTTATTATCGCCCCACCACACACCTGTTGGCGATAAAGATGTTGAACGTATTAGGGTATAAAAGATTTATAAAATGAGCAGAATCCCCCTACACTGTTTTAAAATTTCGGTTGCCTTAACAGCTCTGGAATTGGCATAATCATATAATTATCAGAGATTAATGGTACCAATTCTATGTTATTCAATATAAATCCGTGATTTTTGAAAAAAAATTCTCACTATGACTATCTATATGTTCACAATTGTTATCCATATACTATTGTTAAAAATGATGCTATATACATTAGGGTAATTCCAACTAAGTTCCATTTGTTTCAATTTTATTCGAATTTCGTGAGGCCTAAATTATAATAAAAAGAATTAATTAAAATTATAATTAAATTCAAATAAAGCTAAAATCTTATTTAAATATCTCCTCCATTAAAGCGAACCACCCTAATGAAAAGATATATAAATGTTTGACAAAATATATATACTATAATCAGGTTACAAAGAAAGTACATTGATCGTTGTGTCATAGTTGTAGTTTATATTATTTTACACATTTAGTTTTATGTTTATGTAGTTGTGTTTTGTTTTTTTTCTGTAGTTATATTTTGTTATTGTCAATCTTATTGTGGTTAAAACAAACATGTATTCATTTACACATACATAAACATACATATACATATTTAGTTATACATTCATATACACTGGTTTTTATAATTTTATTTTCATTGTTTTTATTAAAATATTTTGTTTTACTTATTTTTTTTATTTATTTATTTTTCTAAACTTTTTCTAAATATTTATTTAGTTGCACAATAACAATAATAAATTTATTTATTTATTTAAAAAACAATACGTGGTCATCATAATAATAAATAATTGAAAAATATAAATAAAACTTTTATTGTTACGAAAATAAATTGAAAAAAAAAAAAAACATTTAGGCACCAGAAGAAATTGTTAGATTTGATGCCTCGAAAATAAAAATGAACTATCAAAATCCAATAATGTTTTATTCGCATGTTCCGAATCTTAAATACCGTTAACCACTTTCATTTTAGGAAAATTGATTGGAATTGAAGGAAATTTATTGAACAAATAATTTAATTGAATTGATCCATATATATGACTTTTACAAGTGTAAAATCCTGGGGAACCATGATAATTTGCTACTAAAACTTTTTCTACTTAATTCAACAAAAATTGAATTTTTTCACTAAAAATTGAATTTTGCACAAAAAATTGAATTTTGCACAAAAAATTGAATTTTTCACAAAAAATTGAATTTTTCACAAAAAAATTGAATTTTTCACAAAAAATTGAAATTTTCACAAAAAAATTGAATTTTTCACAAAAAATTGAATTTTTCACAAAAAAATTGAATTTTTCAGAAAAAAATTGAATTTTTCACAAAAAATTGAATTTTTCACAAAAAAATTGAATTTTTCACAAAAAATTGAATTTTTCACAAAAAATTGAATTTTTCACAAAAAAATTGAATTTTTCACAAAAAATTGAATTTTTCACAAAAAAATTGAATTTTTCACAAAAAATTGAATTTTTCACAAAAAAATTGAATTTTTCACAAAAAATTGAATTTTTCACAAAAAATTGAATTTTTCACAAAAAATTGAATTTTTCACAAAAAATTGAATTTTTCACAAAAAATTGAATTTTTCACAAAAAATTGAATTTTTCACAAAAAATTGAATTTTTCGCAAAAAATTGAATTTTTCACAAAAAATTGAATTTTTCACTAAAAATTGAATTTTTCACTATAAATTGAATTTTTCAATAAAAATTGAATTTTTCACTAAAAATTGAATTTTTCAATAAAAATTGAATTTTTCACTAAAAATTGAATTTTTTGCCTGTAACTCAGGAACTAATGGTCAGATTTATTTCATATCTACAGGTCATTAGTCCGCAAAAAGTGTTGTTACTCAACTTTAAAAAAAACTAAGGTCTGTAACCCTCATAGAACTTCAAAAAATTTTAAAGCCAAAAAATGTTCTCCATTTTAATGTATTTCAATAGCAAGATATTCTAAGATATTTCCAGATGTTTGATCACTAAATCATATATTTTAGATATAGTTCAATTCCACGTCATTGATTTCAATCGACAAATTTAATTTATTTTTTACAATTTTATTATAAATGTTTTTATATAAAATTTAAACAGTAAATTTATAGATAATAAAATTTTCTGTTTTGCATTTAGAAACACCCTTAAGTCATATTCTAGTTTAACATTATATACAATATGTATATGGATATTTTGTATATATATTTCACATAAAATAAATTATTATTTATTTTATAACAACATGCTATCAGTTTTGTATCAAATTTCATTTTGAAACAATTTGATATTATTAAAAATAACTACAAAAAAAAAAAAATCATGATAAATTATTTTAATAAACTAAAATAACATTTTAATTTTATTTTTCCTTTACTTCCAAATTTATTCAACTTTTTTCAAATATTCTATTAAACGCATTTTCTTTTTTTCTCATATTAAATGTACAATAACGTCATATTAATTTTTTCATAAAAACAAAAAACTAGAAAATATTTATAACATTTCCTGATTAAATATATAAAAGTTAAAGTTTTTACTTTATGACCATTAATCGTGATTTAGTATTTAAATGACTCCAAACACCAATACAACATGTAAAACATATAAATTATGTTGTAACCAACAACTGTTACAACGTGTTGCCAATGTTTGAGCAATGTTAACTAACGTAAACTAACATAAATGTTCTTCTTAACCACTCTTCTCCTCCCTCTTTTCTTTTACATAATAAACCTAAAATCATTCAAAATTGTCTCATTGTCTATTGATAATCAATCAACATCAAAAGAATATAAATAATAACAAGTAAGAATGCTACATTCGGCAGTGCCGAATTTTCAATACACTCCACTACAATGCGTGTTAAATAAATAAGTTATGTTCGTACATATACACTTACTCATACACTCACTACCTTATATAATACAATTTTTTTGATTTTTTTAATTGACTTAGGGTTTGCCTCAGGTATAAGTCTATTTCATATAAAATACTTAACCGATTTTGCTGGTTTTAAATGGGAAACTTCTCAGGACTACCACAAATTGCATTTAGCTCTATTTATTATTGTGGATGTGAGCGTGCAAACAACAGACTACAGACGGACACAGCTAAATCGATTTAGATTTTGATTTGATGCAAAAATGTGTGTACATTGGGGGATGTGAAATGATTCCTTCTCAGCGTTACACACATTATGACAAAGTTAATATACCCAATTCATCACTTGTGGTGGTGAAGGGTATAAACATTACTATAGAAGAGATTTTGTTTTAAGAATTGTTGTTGCTGCTTCTGTTACCATTATTATTATCATCATTTTTGTTTTATTTACCATAAGGTGACAAAATAAAATACGAAATATTATTTATCTAAAAGAGCAGGGTGCATATAAAAAACTATAAATTACTGTTAAAATATCCATTCAAACAGCTGACATTATGTATGTTCAGATATATGATATATTTGTGTATGTCCAATGACATATTTCTAGTCCAAGGACCAAATGACATTATATATATTTTCTATATAACATTTTTATTTTATTTTGCATGTAACAGAAGAATATTATTTTTATTTTTATTTTTATTTTTAATACCGATTCTTAGAATTTAAAAATTTATTATAGACATTATATACTTAGACAAATGTATATTTATATTTGATAAATAATATGCAGGTTTTCTTGGTAGTAATTTATGTATTTTTAATACACTCAAATATTTTTATATTCAAATAATAAAATAAAGAAAATTAGTTAATTAAATTTTTCTAATATCTTATTCTGAGAAATTAAATCCGTAAGTTGTTTCAAAATTCATGAATTAATATTTAAAATATTTAAGCGAATTTAAGGAATGTAAACAGAGATATAAATGATTTTTTTTATTTCGTTAAAATTATTAAATAGATAAGACTTCTAATGTATATTACCTCCACCACTACACACAGTAGGGTACACTAAGTTCAAGAAAAAGTCATCTACACGCAGATAAAATTGATGTTTCGAATTTGTTTGCCGCATATAATATTTTCGTGGCAAATATACTGTTTTTGTGGCAAACATATATTGTTATCGACGACATTATTTAATTAAATTTATTTGGACAATAATGTTGTAGCTGTAATAAATTATATGTTGCTCGATAACCATAAAATTGTCAACAGTTTGATATGATTTTATTTAAAATTATCATATGAAAATTTTGCATCAGATGTGAGTGAACGTTAATAAATGAAACATTAAAATTATTATAAAAATTTTAAAAATGTTTTATAAAATAGAAATAAATGTTATCGGTGAAATCTTTTATATCCACATTTTTAGTAATAAGAAGTGAAATTGAAAAATTCTTAACATATACATATATTAATTAAAAAAGAAGTTTTTACTTTTTTATTTGGTTGTTATACATAATTTTATAGACTTTGTCACTGGTGACAAAATTTCGAACCTTTCACGGAAACTCTTCCATTAACTTTTTTATAGAGCGTCCTGCCACTTTGCTCGAACAAGAAGTCCAACTCCATTTATCTATTATGCTTTTAGAAAATTTTTGAGAACTATTTGAGCCTTGACGATTTTAAAACGTTTGGGTTTAAATTAGCTTTAAGGCACTTAGATAACTGATCTAATTCTCTACAGGATGTATTGAGAGCTCTTTTAAAAATATTTTTTCTGGCTTTTGAAACATCATGTCACCATTCCTTCTAGCTAAACAAAGTTTTCTATTTATTCTATTAATTATTGATTTGTGGCATTTACACCAGATTTCATTTGAGTTTGTTCATATCAAAATAAATATATATGTGGGAATTGAACCTGGTCGCACACGATCGGGTAGACCCTACTAAGGGTTAAGACTGATGGCAGCTAAAACTAATATTGAAACGACCGTTGTATTTGACTGAATAGGACGAAGAGAGATGACTGTATATGACAAGAATATTCTAGAATCGACAAAAACTGACGAGTAACGATTAGATCTCAATAGACGGTCAATTCCGTCTATAGTTGAGTTTGAGCACTGGTCCAGGGCAGTCGTAGTCTAAAGTTGATAAAGTTAAGTTGTTAAGTTGTAAAGTTGTAAAGTTGTAAAGTTGTAGAAAGTCAAGTGATAAATTTAAGTTGTGAAAGTGTCTTTAAATCCAAGTGAATAAGTATATTTGATTGTTGAATTAAAACTATAAATACCCTAGACTTAAGCCTAATATATAATATATAATAAACTAAATTCTATTAAAGAATTGTGTTTTAATCAAAGTCATCAAACTTTGTAATAAAACTATCCCACAAATTGGGGACTCGACCGGGATTGTGCCAGTAAAAAGTGTAAAAAAACAGTTGGAAAAACAATTTACAAATTTAAATTTTGTGAACTGTGTTGAAGTTAATAAATTTAATATTGCTGTATAAAAGAGAAGGAATAAATATATTAATACGTGTAAACGCGTAAAGACGAAATTAAAAACACAAGTTAAATAAAAAAAAACTTAAGAGAAAATTTATTTGAAGAAATGAGTAACGCAAACCATTTTTTATTGTAAAAGAACATAAACATTAACATATAAGTTTAAAATTAAGAGAAAAAACTTTTATGCACACAAACTTTAATGAACAATATAGAACAGCATAAGTGTTTTCAGAGCATAAGTGCTTTTAGAGCATAAGTGTTTTCAGAGAAAAGTGTTTAATCGCTGAAAACGACCGTTAAATTTAACTAGTAAAAGCTTATACAAAAGAATGATAAGATAAAGCGAGTGCAGTGGAGAACTTGATCATATAATTCAAGAGAGGAAAACGACGAGTAAAAGTTGTGCTAGTTATCTCATTTGGAAGTTAGTTACTAAAGAGCTTTAAGAAGGAGTGACTGAGCAGCTGATGTTCTCGGGGAGAGATTGAACGAGTATTACAATAAGATAAGTAGTTTTATTTTGTATGTTAATTTGTAAGCTTTTCATTTTTATGATATGAATGTAACTTATTTTTTTAATTCATATTTAATGTTAAGTTTGGTTCTGTTAAATTCAATGTTAATTTTAAATTCAATGTTAATTTTAGAGCTTAATGTTAATTTTCTTATGTTTGCATTCTGTTAAATTGAATTTGAATGTAACTTTATACTACTATAGAATTCTTGAAAATTTTCTGTTGAGAAGTATTATTCATATGATAAATTACGTTTTTTTTTCTTTGGAATTTTTAATATTTCTTTTTCAAGTGTTATCATTAATTTTTTTCATTATTATTTTTATTAATATATTGATTACTGTATAATTTATTATATAATTAATTAATTATTATAGTAGGGATATTCGGGAATATTTGATTTTGTAAGAGTGTTTCTGGACTATTTTAATCATGGACGTTAACAACATTATGGCAATGAATTGTGACGCTTTACGGAGAAAATTGACTGAGTTAGGATTGGACAATACAGGTTTGAAGGCAGTGTTACGCGACAGGCTCCTCCAATATTTCGGTCACCAAATCGATGGGGATGACTCTGAATCTTTAAATTCTGAGTATCAGGATGTAAGTGCTAGGACGCATCCGGAGTTTCGCCTTAGTGGTCCTGTCTTCACCTTGAAAGACATTGCAGATAGTCTGTCATCATTCAGTGGGACTGATTCTTTGGAAGTTAGAAATTGGGTACAAGATTTTGAAGAGAACGCCGAAATAGTAGGGTGGAATTCTGTGCAGAAATTTATTTATGGAAAACAATTATTAAAGGGTGCGGCCAAATTATTTGTTGCAAGTCAGTCCGGATTGAAGAATTGGTCGGCATTGAAAAATGCTTTGATTGAAGAATTCGGTGAAACATTATCGTCATCGGAGATACACAGAGTTTTGAGAAACCGTCGCAAACATCCAGGTGAGAGCTATCGCGAATACTTATATGCTTTAATGAAGATAGGCAAGCCAATAAATTTGGACGTTCCGAGTTTGCTTGATTATTTCGTCGAAGGTATTCCAGATTCACGATTTAATAAGAGTATTTTGTACCAGGCAAAAACTGTTGAACAGATGAAGGAACAAATTAAGATTTACGAGAAGATTCGTACTCCACTCGATAGGGGTAACAGGAAATATTATTCTTCAAATGACGTGAAAATTACGACCAAGATAGAGAAGACAGACAAGAACAGAAGATGCTTTAAATGCGGAAATCCCGAACATTTGGCAAAGGATTGTAGAGAAACTCAATTCAAGTGTTTCAAGTGTAATGCCCCTGGACACCGCGCAGCCGACTGTTATGAGAATAAACGCAAAGTCAAACTGGAGCCGCGCAGCAATATGAACATTTTGAGCTATAATAAGGAACTTTTTGAGCCAGGAATGATATTCAAGAAATTTCGAATCAGTGACATCAATATTTATGGGCTTATTGATACCGGTTGCAGTATTTGCACGATAAGGAGCGATGTTTATGAAAAGTTACGTGACGTATTTAAGCTGACAAAGGAACATAAAAGATTAAAAGGTGCTGGTGCTGGAGTATTCTATACTCAGGGTTACATTGATGCTCCGATTATTGTTGAAAATATTCAGCTGCAATTGAGATTTCATGTTGTGCGTGCGGAGGATATCGACTATCCGGCAATTTTGGGTAGTAATTTGTTACAATTTGTCGATTTAATGTTCAGCGAAGATGAGGTGAAATTTCTTCCTAAATCAACCATGAGTATTGAACATAAGACAGGTGAGACTTTCAAGAGGAATGATTCGTTGGAACGTATTAGCAATTTCCAAGATCTATGTTTGAATATAGAAAATGATGAAAAAACAGTAGCTGATAAAGAACACGGAACTATTCGTCCCTCGGAAGAAAAAACTTTGGCGATCAAAAATTTTCCTCTACCCAACGATAGGAAGAGTTTAAAACGGTTCCCAGGTTTAACGTCATATTTTCGTAGATTTGTTGATGGTTATGCTGTATTGTCGAAACCGATGACTGATTTGTTGCAGAAGGGCAATGAGTTCAAGGCAGATGATGAAGTGATTTCTTCATTTGAGCAACTGAAAATAGCATTGACGAAGGATCCGGTACTTAAACTATATAATCCAAATGCTTTGACTGAGGTCCATACAGACGCTAGTAAATTTGGATATGGTGCAGTCCTGTTGCAGGAAGATTCCGAGGATCACGTAGGACCCATGGCATTGACAGACAAACAACATAATCACATACCTGTAGTCGTAGATGGATTTTCAAAATTTGTTTGGTTGTATCCCACCAAGGATACTGGGACAGATGCTGTTATGGATCGGTTAGAACGTCAGGTTGCTGTATTTGGTAACCCGAAGAGAATAATTTCTGATAGAGGGTCTGCATTCACTTCTAACGCTTTTAGAGAATACTCGAAGTCTTTCCTAATATTAAGGAAATTATGGAGGAACAAATTCTACAAGAAATGCAAAAGGAGGGAGAAGGAGATAGAGAAGCATTTCAACGCAAACCGCAGAGATGAGGAGAAGTATGAGATAAACGATTTAGTCGCTATAAGACGCACCCAATATGGAGTCGGTTTGAAATTAAAGGGTAAATATTACGGTCCTTACAAGGTGATACGAAAAATGAATCATGGCCGATATGAAATCGAAAAAGTTGGCGAAGTCGAGGGCCCACGTAGGACATTTACAGTGGCTGATTATATGAAACGGTGGACGCCAGTATTCGAGTCGAATACCTCGTCAGGAGGGCCGAATGTGGGAATTGAACCTGGTCGCACACGATCGGGTAGACCCTACTAAGGGTTAAGACTGATGGCAGCTAAAACTAATATTGAAACGACCGTTGTATTTGACTGAATAGGACGAAGAGAGATGACTGTATATGACAAGAATATTCTAGAATCGACAAAAACTGACGAGTAACGATTAGATCTCAATAGACGGTCAATTCCGTCTATAGTTGAGTTTGAGCACTGGTCCAGGGCAGTCGTAGTCTAAAGTTGATAAAGTTAAGTTGTTAAGTTGTAAAGTTGTAAAGTTGTAAAGTTGTAGAAAGTCAAGTGATAAATTTAAGTTGTGAAAGTGTCTTTAAATCCAAGTGAATAAGTATATTTGATTGTTGAATTAAAACTATAAATACCCTAGACTTAAGCCTAATATATAATATATAATAAACTAAATTCTATTAAAGAATTGTGTTTTAATCAAAGTCATCAAACTTTGTAATAAAACTATCCCACATATATGATGAATTTCATTAACTTTTCGTCAGAATTTTGAAGATGTCTAAGATTTTTAATAAAATCGAAAAGGATTTTATACCTTTTTCATCACTTGTGGTATTTTTGAAGGGTACACAATTAAGGGAATTATAAAATTTAAGTTTGAATTTTATATTAAAAAAAATTTAAGCAAGAATTTAATTTTTTATTGAAAATTTAATTTCTTATAAAAAATTGATTTATTAATTTAATAAGTTAAAACACAATTTCCGATTGCCCGCGAAAAATTACACCAAATTTTATTTCGACTTATTTCTGAGAAAAGTTTAAGTTTATTGAAATTTTTCGGAAAAAAATCACTTAAGTAAAAATTCAAAAATTTTGAAAAAAAAAAAATTCATAAAAAAATAAATTTTTAGACAAAAGTATTGAATTTTTATTTTCAAATTTCAATTTTTTTAATAAAATTTTAATTTTACATTTTAATTCTCATATAAATTTCTATGCAAATAATTCCATCGCTCCTTAAACTTCATTTCGGCTTTTTTTTACTCATCAATTTCTTCATGACCATAATTTTTTGAGATTATTTCTTGTTATATGTCCAATATTTTTATTCCTTGAATTGTGACACAATAAATGTCATATACATGTACTTACACTCACACGTATTTATATGTTTAGTATTTGATTTTATTTATTTGAATTATTATTATGGAATTTTATATAAAATAAAATGTAAAAAACAAAGTACTTTTTGATAAATGTCATACATTTGAAGCATTTTACAAGTACAATATTTTACCACAAAATATTGAACACAACTTTGTATTGATATGTAAGTAAGCATATACATATGTATGTAGTTGTTAAGGTGTAAATACATCAAGGTCAGAATTTCTACATATAACTGATTGTTGTTTCAAATGACAAATACAAAAGAGGAAAAACAACAAATAATATGACAGACATTTAAACACAAATGGACCATAAAGATTGTAAAATATTTTATGTTTTAATATACATTTGTATGTATTTGTACATGAACACATACATACGATATATTTAAATATAAATATATTTAAATATAATCATTGGTTTATTGTTTTTTATGACAATTTAATTGAGTAGAAATAACACTACACACATACACATTTACTAAAGTGATATGAAAAAAAAAAAACAGAGAATAATGTTTACAAGATGATTAAATGTCTTTTTTGGTAAACCATCACCAACATTACCATCATCATCATAAGCAACAAAAACAAAGGCAACAACAATAGCATTTGACATTAGCAAGCAATAATTTTTGCATCATAAACATCCGTTAAACCAACAACAACCTCAACATCAGATTGAACATGAACAAAATACATAAAAACAATAAAACACAAAAGAAGAGAAATGTGAAGTAGAGAGTAAAATATCATTATGATCCTAAAACATACCTGTCACAGGAATTATCACATGTCAACATGTATATGTATACAAGTGAATGTATGCATTAGCATTAGGGTGGCTAAGTTAAAAAGAAACAAAACCGGAAATGAATATTTTATTCGCCATTTTAAATTTTTGCTGAAATCGGTTTTGTTTACCGTACTGATCAGAGAAGAATGCAAACAAAAATTTGATTTAAATCATAAAAATTACTGGACTCCCTAATTTTTAAGTAAAATACTTTTATGCCCACATAAAATACACAGCTGTTTTTATATATAATTTTATGATTGAGTTTAATTTTATTTTAATACAAAAAATCACTTTATTTAAATGTTGTGTGAATGGATAAATATCTCGTCAATTTATAAATAAATTTAAAAAGCAAAAATTATATTGAAATAAAAAAATGGTGAAAATTGAAATTTTGACAAGAAAAAAGCTTAAAGTACAAACTTAATGAAAAAAATAATTTTGAGTGAAAAATTAAATTTTAAGAAAATTAATAATTTATTATCTTAAGTAAACATTTTAATGAAACATTGAAATTTTAGTGATTTAATTTTTACACAGATTTGTTTGTTCATGCTCATAAAAATCTATTAATTATTGAACCAGGACTGAACTAGAACTGAACTAGAACTGATCTAGAACTGAACTAGAAATGAGTTTTATGAAAATTAGATTTTCATGATCAAAGTTTAATCGATTTATTGGGAATTTAATTTGTTTTTGATGAAAGAATTAATTTCGGACTTCTACTCTGTGATCTTTGGATAAAGTCATAATGATTTTTAAAATTTTCATATCAAAACAACTTTTCCAACTTATTCAATTCTGCTTCTTCTTATATAAACAAACTAAATTGAAAATCGTTGCAATCGCTAAAGATTCCACCACATTTTAATAAAAACTCACACAATGAAATGCTGATGATAATGAGGAGAAAAACATCTTCTTGAAAAATTCAACCAACAAAAAAAGATGGAACAAGAAAAATATGTTTTCATAATGGAACCAGTAAAAGACCATTTTTCTGTTTGTGGAACAAAAAATTCAAGTGGCCAACGGATGAGGAAACGTTAAAAAAATGCACTGAAGATAAGAAGAGAACAACAATTCAACGATTGGAGAAGAAGCATCAGCAGAAACAGCATTTGTTTGTAATTTATCATTTTATTTTATATTAAAAGCAGAAAAATATCATTTGTCCGTTTGTCTAAATATGCAACGATAAAAATAACGAAAATAATAACAAAAACAATAATGAAAATAATAAAAATAATGAAGAAGATGATAAAGTAATAAGAATTTTTTATATTAAAATGAAATTGCAATCACAGAAAAAAAAACTAGTTGTAATAAAGAAAATTATAGATGAAAATATGGAAAAAGGAGGAAAATATGAAGGAGGGGAAGCAAACAAATGGAATTTGGCAAAAACTGTGATTTTGTAAATTGTTAATATGCAACTGGTAAAGTTAAGAAAGATAAGGAAAAGGAAAAATTATAATTTCCAAATTATGTAAAACAAACAGATTTTTATTGAAAATTTATTTTTTTACTAAAAATTCATAGTTTTTGCCAAAAAAATTTAATTTCTTACTAAAAATAGGTTTTCTCGCTAAAAATTAAATTTTTCACTAAAAATTAAAGTTTTCACTAAAAATTCAAATTTTTCACTGAAAACTACTTTTTTCATAAAAATTCTGAGTTTTTCATTAAAATGTTTATTTTTTGATTGAAAAATTTCACTAAAAAAACTAAATTCTTCACCCAAATAAATTTTTCACTAAACATTCAAATCCTAATTTTATTTACTATTAAAATTTTCACTAAAAATTCAAAATGAAATTTAGAACTGCGACATGAACAAGATTGACATCGATAACCAGTCAAGCGGACGAAAAGAGAGACATCGTTAAATCGATTTTTACCCCTTTTTGAAAAGAAGCGTATTTCAGTAAAGACATATTGGAATACGCGTGAATGCAGATCCACAGAAAGAAAATTAAAATTTTGAAATTCTTCAAAAAAGTATAACGGTTTTCAATATGTGGTTCAACACTGTCATGATTTTTGTTTTATACTCTGGTCCTTTGTCATCCGTATAGATCTTCTGTGGTTTGCTTAAACCAACATTTGCCTTCACAATATTACTTTCTTATTGTTACTTAATATTTTTGCATTTATTCATTAGTTTTTTCTTAATATTTCATTCGCATTTCTTCTTAAAAAATTTTTATGGCCCAAATAAGTAACAATTTTTTCTTCTTCTCTCCATCTTTACTTTGTTTTCCATTTGCAATTTAACATCCGCCTCCAATTCATTCATTATTTCAGTTGGCATAATATTTTTTCATCACTTTCTCTGCTCGTTTATTTCCCCAAGATTTCTTGAAAAAAAATATTTTTTCTTTATTTTACTTTTCCTGTTTTACAGTTGATCATGTTGAAAATGTAAGAGAGAAAAAAACTTGAAGAGTCCAAATGTTGGCTGATTGTTGCTGCAGCTGTTTGTCCTAGAAAATGAAAATGAATCAAATTAGAGGGTGTTTTCTTTAAAGCAGGAAAATTTTGTGAAAATTTTTCGATGCAATAAAAAATAGTTTTAAATAAAAAACTCTTTGGTTTTTCTTAAAAAAAACAGGGTGTCATTTGAAAGTGAATGAGAACAAGTATGAATGTCCGGCAAAGCCGAATTTTCGATACCCTACATAACAAATGCGTGTGCGGTAAAATCATTATGTTTCATAAATAATATTTAAAAATTTTTCTTTAATATAACACAGGACCACTTAATGGGTCATAAAATTAGTTATATTTTTGACTTTAACTTTTTCCTTTCGAACCGATTTTAATAATTTTCGGGATGGTATATAACTTTTAAAATACTCAACAGATATTGCTGGTTTTAAACAGGGAACTTCTCAGAACAGAACTTTGCTATGTCCATTATTATGAATGTAAGAGTTCCAACAATAAAAGAACAGACGGACAAACCTAAATTGACTTATATATTGATTTGATGCAAGAATATATACATTATGGGGCATGAGGTGATTCCTCTTTAGCGTTACAAACGGAATGACAAAGTTAATATACCTCCTCAACACTTGTGTTGGTGGAGGGTATAAAAATGGAATATTTCAGTAGTTTTTACAATTTTATGGTTCTGCTCAAATGTTTGTTATTTTGCGATTCAAAGTTTTTCCTTTCATCCGTGTTGTAGTTTTTATTGTTTCTTTTTTATTGCTTTTCCCTTTTCCCATTTTTTGTTTAAAACAAAATTGCAACAAATAAATCACGTCCTGCTGATTTTTCTAAAAATCACTGCACGCAATTTAATGTGGCATTAGTGCTTCTCTGTGTATGTGTGTGTGTGTGAACGACTTGCAAAAATAGTTTTTATTCGTCTTTTCCATTTGACTATCTTGCAGTTTAACATGAACATCATTATTATTATCCTTATTGTCATCATCATCATCGTTGTGCCATCTGTAAAATGTTGTAGTCACTTTATATGTTTGTTAGTGTTGGTGTTGATATTACTGTTGCTTTTACTTTTTCATGTTTTTTGCCAACTGCTGCAATTTCGAATTGCTTTCTCTTCCTTATCCCCTCAATTTCCACTTTCGCTTTTGCATTTATTTTCCTTTACAATTTGTTGCATACTTATAGGGGTAATTGTTTTACTAAATGCCAGTTTACAAAATAAAACTAAAATTAAAGGAAAAAGTCATTTAACTGTGTTCACATTTTTAATTAAATTTGTTAAAATATAAATTTTCTTAAATATTTCACTATTTTGCTACATTTAAGTCTCTTAATTAATTATTCTCCAAAAACTCATAAATTTTTAGCATCACAAATAAAATTCTTTTCCCCCTTTTTATCAGAAAATGCAACTAATTATTTTTTCCTTACAAATAGAAAGTTCAAATGTAAAAATATATTTTAATTTATTTTGTTCGAAACACAAATTGAGTATTTAAAAAAAAGTTTTAGTTTTAATTTTAAAGTAAATGATAATAAACAAATTAAGGTGTGAGATTGAAAATTTCTTAACATACAAAATTGATACCAAGAACTTACAGTTTTAATATTTTGTTTGATTATTATTACAATTAAAAAAAAATTATGGTTTTTATCATTAGTGATAAAGGACTGAACATTTTCGGAAACTGCTCCATTAAAGTTATTATAGTGCCTTCTGTCGCATTGCCCGTTTAAAGTCTATCACACTTTTGCCACTTTTTGTGCTTCTCATTTCTCTTTTAACCAAAGCCCAAATCTCCTAACTGGCTTCATCTCCGAACAGATTAGAGGCTTTGTCTCTCTAAGTACAAATACCACATTACTGTTCTTTTACAACTCCAGGGATTGTTTACCATTGTGACAGGATTTCAAACCAGGCCAAAAATAAGTGGACTTATTTTGCAGTCTCATGAAGGGAAACAGCCTTTTTTAAACATTCCTGGATTTAAATTTCAGTGCTTATAAAGCCCTTTTAATAAATGATTTGCTACTTTTTTACTACTTTCTACTTTCCATGCCAGGAATTTTTCATCCATCTCCAAACAGGTGTCCATTTCTTTTTAAAATCTATAACTCTTGATACAAACACCACTGATATTATTGTTCTAGTACCAATCAAGGGCCCGTTTACCTTAGCGACAGGATGCCAAGTCAACCAAAAATATGAGGACACATTATGAAGTCTTATGAAAGCGGTCGTTTTTGGAAGCTCTTTTGAAAATTTTTTTGATTTTTGTCTAAGAAACAACATGTGGACGATTTCTTCTACCTAAAACAGTTTCTTAATATTGAAAAGAGTTTGACGGCCGCCCTTTGAATGCTTGGATTACTTTTTTAGGATCAAGTTGTTTTTTTTTTTCTTGGTCGGTCCTTTTTAAAAGGTTTATTTTATATTTACAAAATTCATATTAAACATAACAACTGAACTGTATTGCAAAGGTAATTTGATGAAAAAATCGAATAATACTTGGGTTAAAAGTTTAAATGAAAAACGGGTGTTAAGTATTTTTCGATCTCACACCTTATTTAAAAAACTATTTTCGGTTTTATTTTAAAAGTTATTTAAAATTTTATTACATAAACAACATATATGTCCTTTTGTTACAATAACACAAATACTCATACATAAAAATTCTTATAACAAATTTTGTTTATTAATTTAAAATGTTATATTGGTATTTGTGTATGTATGTCTGTGTGTGGTATTTAAAACCAAAAATTCCTCATATATAAAATTAAAATTTTAATAATTATAATCTATTTGAAAAATTAAAATAACATTGAAATGTTTGTTATAAAATGAAAATAATCATACGCTCTGTTTACTAATTTCACAAAAATATTAATCATACGCCAAGTGCCTTTATTTATAATTTTTGTTCATATAATTCTAGTTTTTCTTAATATTGGTTGGAATATATTTAAGTTTATGGGTAAACGAAATATTGCTATGTAGTAAACGATTTTTTTTTTCAAATTCTCGGTAGGCAATATTTTTAAATGACATAAAAACTTTGTCAAAAAGGGCATAATCTCTTAAACCATAAAGGATAATCTACCCACTAGACAAAGTTTTTTGTCAGTACAGACATAAAAAGCATGGAATGTTTTAAAAATGTATAGAAGTTGCAAATTAGTTTAATTTTTGATTTGAATCACTGTGTATATGTATTAGTATTGAAAGAAAATTAGGATAATATTAATATTATACATCTCTTAAATACTTAAATACTTTAAAAAGGAATCCTACATAAATATCAGTATCATAAATATGTAAGCCATTCTTAAACATAAGACAAAACATCAATTAATATAAAAGTCGTTAATCAATTTTTGGCATCTAACATTTTTAATCAACCATATGGTGACCGACTATAGCTTATTGCATGTTTTTTCTAGAGTACACAATAAGGCTTAATGCCAAAATTCTGACTTTTAGAATTTTGTTACAAAAATTTCACTTTTTTGGAGGTCTAAGAAAAGCCATTTCTGTATAATAAAACACACATCAGGAGATCTAAAACTGTATTTCGATTTAAGCCTCTGTCAATGGAATTTTAGAACATATAGGTTAAATCAAAAACTGGAGAGTTTTGACTTTGCCTTTTTCTATTTTTGGATCAAGATTTTAAACTACTCATTATGTAAAGTAGTCTTTCGCAAAAATTAAAATTCAAACAGGTTTTAAAAAAAAATATCACTTTATGTGAAAATAATTGTAGACACTTTTTCGTACAAAAAAAAAATAAATAAATAAAAATAAATAAATAAATAAAAGTTAAGTCGGTCAAGTCTAACTATTTGATACCCTACACCATATTGTAGGCTATTAATAATAGCACCCAAAAATTAATGAACGACCTTCGTATAAATTTATTTTATAATTTATGTTTAAGAGTGAGAACCATAGTCATTTACATGGGATTTGTTAAAAATAATGGACCAATCCTCGTATAAAATATATAATTAAACTTATTTGTGCCAAATTTCGTTCTATATTTAGAATTTTTATAACATTGAAAACTCGTTTCGGAAGGAACATTTGTATGGGGGCTAGATAAAATAATAGATTCATCATCCTTGGGCCAAAATAATGACACGTGCCAAGATTCTCTAAATTATCTTTTAAATTGCGACCTGAGTTTTGTTCACAAGATTATTGGATATCGTTAAATTGATATAAATCGAGAAAGTGATTCTGAGTCGGAAGCAATATTTTCTGAACATGGAAGCAATATTTTTTCTGCCCGTAACAAGCTTTTGCACCAAACGCATAATACCCATCGTATGTAGTAACGGGCAGAAAAATTTGTGTTACCGCCACTTTTAAGTATATCGTTCTACTCAGAAAGTATTATTTCACTTTCTGAGTCGATTTAACGATGTCCGTCCTTCTATCCTCTACTATCATTGTGTAAAAATTAATACAAAACCATTTAGTCACTTAAAAGTTACATATTTTTTTTCCAAGAAAGTGTTTATTTCTGCTCACATAATTCAAACAAATCAAACAAAAATTTTATTTATTTTACTGGAGGCCTGAAATTGTTTTCTATTAAAAAAATCAAATTTTCTTCGAATTATTGATTTCTTTTGGTTTAAGTTTGAAATTTGTTACGAAAAGTGTTGTTGACTTCTAAAAAAGATTTAATGAACTCTCCTCTCTTCCTACGTAAGAAAAAGATACTAAATTATCTCTGTCAGTTTAATGTCGTTTAATGACATCTCCATCATTTTGTTTAAATATTGAAAATAGAACGTAAAATATTTAAGGTTTCATTTCGTAATTTGCTTTTAGTCAAAAGGAAGTCAAAGACTTTTGATATCGCATTCGAATACCCTTCGTCACTACAAGCGATGAAGAGGGTATATTAAATTTGTCATTCCCTGTGTAACGCTCAGACCCAATAATGTATATATTACATTCATGCAAGAGATTAAACATTTTCAGTTAACTTAGCAATGTCTATCTGTCTGTCTGTCTATCTGCCTGTCTGTTGTTGGCACGCACATTTCCATAATAATTGACAGAAATCAATGAAATTCTGATCTGAACCGTAAAAAGTTTCCTATTTAAAACCAAAGCAAAATCCGTTCAGTATACAAAAAATTATAGACCGATATCTGGGGCAACTTCGATGTTATTATTTGTTCTTGTGTTATATTTAAACAAAACGTTTATATATTGTACACATTTATGAGTGTATTTGTGAGTTTGTATATACAGTTTTGGCGAATTAACATTCTTATTTGTTTCTTCTTCTTGTTCACCGGTTAATAAGGTTTCGAACCCCAAAAACTGATGTGTTTTCCCAGTAAGAAAAATTCTTGAAGGCATAAAAGTACAAATTGAGGCTTACAAATGTTCTATTTTATTCTTTTGTTTGAATTTCATAGAAATTTATTTCGAACTTCGAACTTTTTCCAAAATTTAATAAAAAAAGTAATTTTGCCTTTTTTGTGTGATTTTTTTTATCAATAGAGAAAATTTGATATGAATTTAATGAAGATAAGACGTAAAAAAGAGTCTTTTTTTTATTTTAATAATCAAAAATATGTTTAAACCTCAGTGTATGTACATAAGTATGTGTATACAAGTCTGAAGGTTTTATTTGTATGTGTATAAGTAAATAACTAAGGGTATTTTTTTTATTGTAATAGAGACATATAAATTTTTATGGAATCAGTTTTTTTCATGCTCGAATTGTTAAATAAATTATTTTTTTATTTTATAATTTTATTTACATACTAATACATATGCATTCTCATATATATATATAGCTAGCTTATATTCATATATACATATGTATGTATGTAAATTGTGTTTTTGTGTGAGTGAGTGTAAATAGTATTAAAAATATTATGTTTTATATTTATTAAGTCTGCATGTGTTTGCATAAATAGCAAAATACTTGTGTGTATGTATGTGTGAGTGTGTAAGTTTGTTTGTTTCTTTTCTCTGAACTTTATTGGATATTGAAACTTTATTAAATTATCAGAAAAAAGATTTTAAGTCAATTTCCAAATATTTATGTATAAATATTTTGATTTTATTTATTAGATTTATTAAATTTTTGAATTATACGAGGGTCGAGATTTTTTGTGTTTATTTTGTTAATATTACCATTCATAAAATAATATTAAAATATTTCGGAAATATAAAATATTATAATGATATATAAAATAATGATTTAAAAGAATAAAAAATCACTATATCACATGCGTCATATATAGTTTTATAGTTTTGGAGTTATTGGCATTAAAATTTTCAATAAAATTTTTTATTGTTTTTTAAATAGCAAAATTATTAATCAAATAGACAAGGCTGATATCATTAACTGTATCCACAAAAAAGAGATAAACAAGTAACCAGTTACCAGAGACAAAGCAAAAACAAATGTGCCCAATTTCAATAGAATGTATTTGTATTTAAGAATTTTATTAGATCAAAACCGTTTTTCAGGAAGGGGACTTATATAGCAGCTATAGCAAACTATGGACCGATATTAGTCAAATTAAAACGATGATTTCCAATCTAGAAAAGAATTTGCTCAATGAAATGCATGGAAGCATTTAGCTTGATCGACTCAGATTTTCAACTGATGTAAGAATATGTACACTGAATCAAAAAAGTTAGTAAATATAACAAAGAGTGTAGAATTGAAGAAAAGTAGATTAAATATCTGTTAACGAAAACTTTATTCATCATAACGAAAATTGTCGTTAATTTTTCTTAAATTCTTCAAATTGATGATAAAATGCCAATGTGATTATTTGAATTCGTAAATAAAAATGCCTTTAATTTTTATAAATATTGTTCAATTTGAATAATAAATTATTCAAATTGACAAACAAAATTCATTATATTGATGAATATTTTTCAATTTTAATTTTATAATACATTTTAATAAAATTTACGTAATTTTAGTTGAATTGAGGAAAACATTACGTTAAATTGTAGCAATAAATAAATACATAAAATATTAAAGTTCCAGGAGTACTGCCCATATAAACCAAATATTGTTTTCAGAATATCAAGTAACAGTTTTATTGGACCAAATGTAAAACAGATAGGATCAAAGGAGAAGTAGCCCCCATACAAAGCAAATATTGATTATTGAGTATCTAAAGATCTACTGCAGCGACAATTAGGTCTCAATTACTTTTTTTTTTAAACAGGTCGATTTTTTAAATTTCTTTCGAGATCTATGACTTGAGAAGAATTTTGTGCACCGGTTAAAAACTATTTCTATTTAATAACTAAATTGTGTAGAAAACATAACAGACAACTAAAAATAGTATAATGTCAATAGACGATGGTGAGCCGAACGGCTTGTATTTCTGATGAAAAGTTAATTACATGTTTTTTCCTTTAATTTCATTCATATTTATTAGAATATTCTTTAAAATATTTTCCTCCAATATGTGTATTTATATTCCGTTTACATTTTCTTTGTCATATTTCATTTAATGTGTCAAGGAAAATATAAAAAATTATTTGACGAAACAAAAAATAGTTAAATAAGCAAAAGATTTATTCGAACTAATTACATTTTAGTATGTAGAATTGATTACATCTGTGTGTTAATTTAATTACCATGAAATATTGCCATTGTTACTAAATATCTGTTGATATAACTTATTTTTATGAAATACTTGTGAAAAAAGTTTATAACTTTACCTTAAAATTAATCAAGAGCAAACTTCTTTTTTATTATAGATATCTCCATTAATTAAAATATAACAAAACTGTTTAAAAAATGTTTTAGAACCACTTTGACAACTGCTACGAACTTCAAACTTTTTCTTGATAACAAGATCTCTAAACATCGTTACTTTTGAAATATAATACCAATTATTTACCCTAAAAAGTTCAATATTTGTTAATAACTTTCACCCCCAAAATAAAATAAATTTAAGTCTTAATTTTACTATATTTAATTTGAATTATTTCTTATTTATTTTACCTATAAAGCAAGTCATTGTTTAGATATTTATACAAGTATTCCAAGGAGATAATAAACGACTCATTGAGAACCCAAAAACCCTTAGTAATCAATTGTTTAACTATTCTAATTGCTCACTAACTATAGTTGTGTCAGTGTCAGTTTCAGCACATAATTGATATACAAACATACTTACATTTACATTTATGTATACATTCATGGATGTTAACTTTCTATGATTTGAAATTATGCTGGATTTGATTAAATATCTGCTAAAGATTATTGAATGTTAATTAACTAGATACTTATACCCTACACCACCTAAAGTGTTTGGGATATTATGGGTTTCTGCTGAGGTTTGTGACATACAGCAAAATAGATTTACACCATTCTTTAAATAAAACAAAGGGTTCATACTCAATTTCCGAGCCGACTAAACAATATATATCCATCCGTGTTTCATGCTTGTTGTCCATATAAATATTGTAAAGACTCTACTGGTTGTATTGTTAGAGATATGAAATTTATTCATTGTTCATTTCGGGTAGGTCTTTAGCAAATGTCCTCCAAGAATGTGGTTTTTAGATCATAAAACTTAAAAAATTTTTAGTTAAATTTGTTCTAAGGAGTGAAACCAAAAAACATCCTTAATCAAAACTTTTAATAAAAGTATTATTTGATTTTAAATCAAGCATTCTGTCACTATGGTAAGCAAGTAAAATAATATCCGTTATTATGTTTAATATCAAACATGAATATATTCTTAATCTGTATGAAATGAGTGACCAGAAAAAATTGCATACTACATTTATTAAATATTTTCAACAAAACCCAACTTGATCCTATAAAATGTTGGTCAAGCATACCGAAAGAACTTGTCGGTTGGCTAAGGTGGAGGGGAAAGCATTTTCGAAAAAGTACATCCGGTAGGAAAACAGCCCAGTAAGCTTAGTGTTTGGACTATCTGGTACGAAAAGTTAAAGCTTATGCAAGTTTAAACACAATTTAACACAAAAAACTCCTGACAGGAATGTTGCTAAAAGTTTAGGGGTTAAAAACAGAGCAACGAAAACAAAGTTAAATTTACTAGGAAAATATTCTTGATGCATAATGTATGTACTGGCAGATTTTTTACAACCTACTGGACAAAATGCCAAGGGAATCTTGAAGAAAAATTAGGACCTAAAAGCAGTCAAAATACGGCAAAAATACATCGTTATGACAAGCAGTATGAAGTTGCAAAAAAAAGGCTGCTTTCATTCATAAGACTTTATAATGTTTCAAATTATTTTTGACTTGATTTTGCATCCTGTCACTTTTGTAAAGAAGCGCTTGAGCGGTACTAGAACAGTAATGTGGTATTTCTACCTAGAGATGCAAATCCTCCAAACTGGCCGGAAAGGGGTTTCCAAAAGTGAGGTAGATTCCTATATAACATTAATGATCTCACTCCTAATTACGTAAGTTCAAATCCACATACAAGATTTTAAGATGATCAAACACAAATGACCTTTATTGCAATTTAAAGTTAACAATTATCAAAAAAATATTAGCGTTGTATGTTTAAGATTTTTACAAAAACAAAATACCGTATACATTTTTGGGATGGGTCCATTGCCCCTAAAATACTCCTACTTAATAAAATTCTTCAAATTTATTAAACAAGCCAACTCAAAATATAAAATTCAGTGGTGATCGTTCTATAATTTTTTCTGATTGCATCATGGTGTAGAGTAATATAAAGTCAATCTTAAGTGACTTTTACATTATTATTGGTTTTATAACTGACATCACTATTTAGCTTTAGTTAAATTAATTTATTTAACTAAATTAATTAACAATTTAAACTCAACATCTCTTTAGTCTCGATATTTAGTTTCTTGTCTATAAAACAAATTTTGTTGGTTTAGGTTGAGGTCAAAGAAGAGAGAAATAAAACAAAATAATACAAAACAAAAAACAGATAACATAACTTTTCAAATTGCGTGAAATTGAGTTTAACTACAAAAAAGAAACTTTTGAACATAAATTTTTTCTTTAACAATCAGTCTGATTATATTTTACATTTACACTACAACTATTACAAATACAAACACATACACTCGTACACAGAACAAAATGAAGCAAACAACAAAACAACATGCTACTTGATTTGTCTAATTTTATTGCGACTCCCTTAGTTTTGCAAAAATTTCCCTCTTTTTTTATCTCAAAGTCTCTAAGTGTTTTATCCTTCAAAGTAGTATTTGCTTAGCAGGAGAATCTAAAACAACAATAACAAACAATATCAAAAAAAAAAAAAAAACAACGTTTAAATTCGTTAAAAGTTTATCATTTTTATTCATTAATTTGGTTTTGGTTTCATGGTTCTTTCTAAAAATGTAAAGCAAATAACAAAAAGAAAAAAGGAAAAAATATAAAACAAAACAAAAAACCAAGTCAAGGAATTCAATTTGATAAACAAACTCTTGTACTCATACCTTCTACCCTCTCCCTCTCCAACCATCTCTTACTCATTCCTAAACAATTGCGCTTTCCTTCTCTCTCACTCTGAAGAGCTACAGCAAAAAAGAGTCTGTGTTAAATTAAATTTAGACTATAAACCAGATCCGGAAACTTTCATATTTCTTCAAATATTTTTCAAAAATCAAACTTCCATCTCTGTTGTGAAAACAACTGATTGATGAAATAATTTAGCTTAAGATATTATATTCCTTGGTGGGTATGTGTTTCTCTGTATGTGTGTGCTTTTGTCTGTGTTATTGTTATTGTTTTTCAAAACATAAATGACGAACATATTTTTGCTCTTTAAATGGCTGCTTTTGATATGCTTGTATGTTAAAATATGTGTTTGTGTGTGTGTATGTGCATTTCCTGTGGGTATGAGTATTTGTATTTATTTTCATGTTTTTGTTT
Organism: Cochliomyia hominivorax; assembly: GCA_004302925.2. Classification (NCBI taxonomy): domain Eukaryota; kingdom Metazoa; phylum Arthropoda; class Insecta; order Diptera; family Calliphoridae; genus Cochliomyia; species Cochliomyia hominivorax. Next base: position 4,580,479 of record PYHX02000467.1, on the reverse strand, counting down.
TCTATTTTTGTATGAGTTTCTGTTTTAATTACTTAAGTTGAAAGTTTTAATATTTATAATTAAATAAAAAAAATTAATTGTTTTGTTATTTTTCGTTTCATTTTCATGCTGTTGCACAGTGTTACATTAGAAGATGTATGAAAAAAAGAACACAGTGGATTGGCTTAAAGCTTAAATAAGTCTTTGTGACTTACAAAAAATCAAAAGAACACAAATAAAGTATCCTTACAGTAACGCTATGGAGAAATATTATCTTTAAAAGAGGAATCGAGTGTTCACAGAAAAAAAAAACTTTAAAATTAGTTTCAGATATGATTTGTGGTCTCTCAAAACCGAGTTCTCAATATATCATTCAGCACGATGATAAGGGATATCCTTGTTTTACTCCAGTATTTGTTTCAAATAGTTGACTGATATTGCCGTGTGAGAAATTAGGACTTTAGATTCTGTGGTATGCAATAAACTATTCTCTTATAATGCGTAGCGCTTAACATGACCTACGTTACTCTGTAACTTAATGATGACTCCTTTTTTTGCGAGGAAGGAAAATAATAATTTTATTAAACCACTAACTACAACCAACTAAGTACAAACTTCATTTTTATGTCTTTTTTACTTATTGTTATCAAAATTTTAGAGTTTAACTGCCATTTTTAATGGTATTTTCCTATAAACGCACTTATGGATTAAAAAACTTCACAAACCATATATTCCCACCAGTTCTCCATTTCGGTTTCTTCCAATTTAGGTTTTCATTTCTTCGTAAACTGTGAGCAGCGCGTTTAGATTTCTCAGGAAGATTAACTTTGTTCCTTATTTGTATAGAATTCAATTTAGTTAGGAAAATTAATCTGTTTAAATTTAAGAAGATTAATCTGAATTAATGTTAATTTTGTATTTCCCTCGTAAGTTTTTTAACACCTTAATTCTATCCTTTCTTAAAAAATATGCTCCATACTTCGGAACATTTCGATTTATTTTTCAGGAACAGAAATTTACAAAATTTTTTTCAGTAAAGCAATTTTCACCTGTGCACTTATAGAAATATTCCACATAAAATAGCACCAAAAACATTTGATCATATGAACAGGGCAAACAACAAGACTAAGTTTACTCCTTTCACCAGTGAAATTAATCACATCATTACGTATGAATAGCATAGAATATATTAAAATATTACGTATACGTCACGTCAAGAAATTATAATTTAAGACATCATAAAACATAAATCCATATTCCGGACGATTTATCTATTTTTGTTTGTTAAGTTTTTTTCAACACAATAATCCACTTCTTTATTGCTTTTAAAACTTACGTTTTTGGTTTCATAATAATTTTTTTTACGGAATTCGATTTTTTCATCCCACTGTCTTTTTGAATGCTTTTATTTGCAAATGTTCTATTATTTATTACAAAATATTAAAACTTTAATAAAATTCACTTATTGTTTGTTTTTGCTTTTCTTGTTGTTGTTGTTGCTGCTGTTGCTTGTAGCTAACACTGTTAATATTTGTACTTGTTGTTGTTGCTACTACTGATGTTGCTCTTGTATTTCTTATTACTCAGCTGTTTGTTTTTATCTTTGTTGTAACTGTTTATCATAATTGTTATTATTTTCATGAAAATTATATCAAAAACTTTCTTCTTTTTTAATGAAACTGAAAAAATAGAAAATTAAATAAATTAAATAAAAAATTTAAATAAATAACATACAGAAAAGTACATTGTAGCTTCCAAATATCTATTAAGGAGTGGGATTGAAAATTCCGTAACATACACAAATGATAAGAAAAATGAAAACACGAAATTTTGAAACTTTTCCAGAAACCCTTCCATTAACTTTTTATGACATTTTCTTTCACAAGTGGTTCATCTTCGCTTTAAATCCACCACACTTTTGAACACCTTTTCTTTGCTCCTCAATATTTCTCCACTGGCCTTAGTTTGCAAGATTTGCTTCTGTTGGTATAAATATCATATTACTGATCTTGTTCCACTCAAGGGCTTGTTTATTATAGTGACAGGTTGCCAAGTCCTCACAAAAATTAGTGCACACATTATGAATTCTAATGAACGGAAATTTCAGCATTCCTAGAGCCCGTTATAACAAATGCTTAGTTTCTTTTGCCGAAACTGCATATTGTTTGCCATACCAAGAACTTTTTTGGAAATTTTTAATGCATTTAGGTCCTCATCTCCTTCTATATTCCCTCGAGCATCAACAACATACAATTTTTGAACAGAAAGTTGCGAAAAATTTGCCAGAGCATACGTTTCGTCATACATTATGCGTTCTCCTTACTTTAGCCTCTAAATGTCAGGAGGTTTTCGATCCTTGCATGTTTTTTATCTTGCATTAGCATTATCAATTGTACCAAGTAGTCCGAGTACTGAGATATCTGGACTACTTTCTTAACGGATGTGTTGGGAGCTCTTTTGAAAATGCTTTCTGTATTTCTGGCTTTGGACTTTTACTTCTATTTGAGCCAGGCTTTCTATCAAAGGGCAGGTTCTCCCAGTACTACTTTATTACATGGGAAACAGTTTGACAACAGAACTTTAAAAGTATCGGCAACTTTTTGCATGATCCACGTTAAAAATATTGAATAATTTTGGTACGCACTTTAAAATAAGACTCGGATTAAAAGTTTTAATGAGAAACCTGTGTTAAGAATTTTTTGATTTCACTCCTTATATTGTTAAACAAAATGTTTGTTTGTAATTTTCATTTGAGATTGAGAATAATATTCAAAATATTTCGGGGATTTTTTTCTATTTGACATTTAAAATTACAATCGTTTAAAGTAAAATATTTGAAAATATAAAGTAATAAAAAGCAAACTAGTAATTTCATATAAGTATGAGAAAGCAAAAATATTAGGGTGGTATTCATTCAATCAAAAAAAAACAAAATATATTTTTTTTATAAAATAAAATATTTTGTAATAAAAATGTCACTTTATTCTTGAAAAATATATTCGTAATCTTTATAAAATAAAAATAACAGAAAGTAACTCCCCTAATAAAAGCTACTTAAACCTTACACACTGATCATTACAAATACACTGCACTCCTCAATATATGATTATTTAGTTGTTGATGTGTAGAGTTATATAGAAATATATGTTTTGGAATTTCTATTAAAAGAAAAAATATATGATACTCAAAATATATGATATATATATATATATTGTAGGGCATTCCCTACAATTTTTTTGGGGGCGATAGACTATGATAAGATAATGTTATTAAATGGAACGGGAAGAATTTGTCCGTTGATGGAAAATCTTGTTCAGGTAGAAGAAAAGGTTCACATAATGTTTCTCAAGCCAAAATAATAGAAACTATTTTTAACTCCTTTTTACAAGGCTCAAAAAGTTCCTGAGAGTAACGTTTCTTAAATTTTACGGCTAAAACATAGCACAGAAATTGAAATCAAGTTTCCTTAAAAATATATTTAGAACTTTAAAACAGTCAAAATTTCCCAAAACGTTCCTGGTACAGAAACAATATACTGTTGCGCCAAAATAAGCCAATTATCTTTTACAATGGCTCTATAAATAGTCACCAAAGACTGTTGGGTATTTGCATATTTTCCATACATATGTTTTTCCATAAAAGTGTTTTTTTTCTTTGTTTATATGTGTAAGTAAATGTATTCTAAACTCTTTTGTTATTTTTATATTTTCTGGTTACTTATGTTACAATAGTGAAATAGTTTTGTTGTTGTTAAAATATTTCTATTATCTTAAGTTACTGTTAGTTTTGTAAAACATTCATAAGCAACGAGTGATAGTTGCATTAAGGATGTGAACATTTATCAATAAATGTTTTATTACTTATAGAGCAACAGAAGAAGGGAGGGAAAGATAAATGGAAAAAATATTGTCGAAAAATCATATAAAAAATATTAGATTTTTTTTTTTAAATTTATAAAAAGAAAAGAAATATTGGTGACGTATGAGTAATATTGACTAGAAGTCAATATTAACCAAAAGAGAAGAAACTAAAAATCTTAGGAATCAGTAAACTTTATTTCTTAATACAATGATAAGTTAATACCGACTACAATACCCTACACCACAATACAGACATTAAAGAATATGAACCGACCCTCGTAAAATTTAATTTTATAACTTGCGCTTGTATAAAATGTGCTTATTTCGAAACCTTTTTGGATTTTTTTAATCCAAACAAAAGTATACATCAATTTTCTGGAATATTGCAACTACACCCCCCAATATTTTACGTTACGTTGAGTGAGAATTATTACTTCGATGACTGTTTCAGTATTATAGTGTCCCAATGCATTCGTCAAATTTACTTAAAAGTTAGTTAACATTTAATGGTCTACAAGTATTTTATTGGCAACGAATTTAAAACTGTTTGGCATTTGCATTGGCTTCAGAAGTAATCTAGAACTAATAAACATACTAAAATCAGAAGCGATACCTACATCTATTTCAATGAATCTTATATAATTTGTGCCCAAAAATTGCTCAATGTTCATAATAAATAGAAAGTATCATACGAAATGTAAAAAGTTGCCTATGTTTTGAACAACGAAATTTCAAAAATATTTTTATCAACTTATTTAAAGGGAACAAATAAGAGAATGGGAAAAAGTTTTTTAGGTTTCGAACAATACTGTGTATGAGAAATGTATGACACTTTAGATGATTTAGATGATCTCCAGAATCTTCGCAAAATTTTAATACGATATTTTTAAGTTGCTTTTTAATCTTTATAGTGAAATTTAAAAAGATGTTTGAAAACGACATGATTTTCTTAGAGTTACAACTTTTTTAAAGTTATTGTTACAGACTATGAAACAAAATTTTTTGAAATACAAAAAGTGGGCGCCTTCAGATATCCTTAAATTAAGGACTAGTTTATACAATGAAAAAAAACATATCTTCATAATAATTGTGAGGAACTACAGTTAACAAGCACTGATATCAGCTATTTTTTTAATGCGAAAAATAATACAAAAACTATATCGTAAAAAATTTACGGTCTTTTGGAAATTTTTCGAAAAATAAGTATCTTTAAAATTGAACTTTAAACTAAGATTTATTATAAAATTTAAAATAAACAAATCAATTACATTTCTGCATACTCATGGATGATCATCACGCACATATTTCTGTATTCCAAAAAATATGGATTGAGGATGTATGATTAATATATAAATGTTAAAGTTAATATGTAAGTTAGGAAATATTAATTATACGCCAAAGGAAACCACTTTGGATAAAAATACATTTATTATTATTACTTTTTTAATATTGTTATTAGTCGCACAGCTTTAAGAAGAGATTTATATGTTTGTAAAGAATATTGAGTAAAATACATCAGAAAATGTAACCAAATATCAATTAAGGACAATTTCCTTCGTCTCTATAAAATCACAAATATCGGAATGTTTATAAAGTTGATTTGTGGTTGATAGTAAATAATTCAAATATAAGACTTTTATTTTATAATTATACTGAGTAAATTAGGATACACTAGAAGTCAGTTGAAAGCCTCGTAGTACTCCATAATAAAGTAACAGTTCCCTTTCATAAAAGTATCCGAACTTGAACCGCTTAAGAGCCTGCTTTTCTTAACCCACTTTCCTGCAAGAATATTACAAAATATGTTTCTTCCATAATCTTTTTATTTCTATTATACTAAAATCATATTCCACACCGCAGAAGAAGAATATTTCAAATTTTTCATTTGCTGTATAATTCCAGGAAAAAAGGCATTTATCCCAGAATTCTGACAACTTGCTTATGGATGTTTATGAATATGACTAAGAAAATAAAAAGTTTGAAAAAAATCGGTGCAATCATACCATATATACTTTTTTAAAAATATTGCAATTCATATATTTGTAACATTTTATATTTGTAGTACTGGGAGTATACTTAATAAAATAAATGTAAATATACATATATAACTCATACGCCTAGGCGTTCATTGTTTATGTTTGAAATAAAAGATAACACAATTTAATATATTTTTTATTTTAAGATGATTTAATGTTTTTAGAGATGCCAATAGTGGATCTGAATATAATTTAAATATTCTAATAAATCTATATTTGTATCGAATCGGTGAGTTCTTGTCGTACGATGTAACCTTTGTTTTTTTACTATTTAATAAAAAGTCTCTAACGCGTCGAGAGATAACTCCTTAAAGCTTAATGTATATATAAGCTATAATTTTCATTTTGCGTTTTGGACTTATTAATTATATTACTCATACCAATTGAACATATTTATTTTAATTATTGGTATAAACACAATTACAACATATATTTAAAAAAACTATCAGTGTTAGCGAAAACACTTCTTATTAATCGATACAAATATATAATGTGTATATTAAGATAATTATTTTTTATAAAAATATTAAGTTTATAAGAATCCCTTCTTCTTAAATTAAACCAAAAACTGGTAGCTGTTCTCTCTTTATTATTGACTGGAAAAAAAAACATGTTTTGTATTTTTCACTAGTCGATCATTTGGTATTTTGTGAAAATAATGTAAAAAAGCTAAATTTTGTTTTGAAGAAATCATTTTTTATCATTGTTTAACATAAAACCGGCAGCTGTTCTCTTTTAATTATTTCATCTGTAAGTATAAAAATTCAATAATAAAAATAGACAATAAAAATACAGGTTTTCTGATCTATTTTAAGGTGAAAACTTTCATATATCTAAAATTTTTATTAAATGTAATGTATGGTTAACAACACCATAACGAAAATGCAAATCATAAAAATAAATATTATTTACATAATTTTCAGTACAACTTTTACTATTCGAATAACGTCATTTTGAATGCTAATTTTAGTCAATCATATCATATCTCTCTTTTGTTCTTGACATTTGTATAAAAAATGCAAAATAATTCATCAAATCTCCTTTCACAATATTAATCATTTTCCATTTTTTCTAAATTTTCCCCAAAATTTATGACTTTTTGTCAGACATAAGAGAAAAAAATATCTTTCATAAACATGTTATTAACCGGAAAACATTATAAAACCATTTAACAAAATAATATTTCAAAAACGTTTATCTTATTTGAATGTTGTTTTTCCTTTTGTCCTTCTTTTTCATATTCTAACAAATCTGTTTAACGTTTATTTTTCATTTTTTGTTTTTGTACTTTTTGCATTAAATAAAAATCGTTTTTGACACATTTTCAGCAACAAAATGCCTGGTTGAACTTTAGTTTTTAGTTTAAAGTCGAAAGGTCTACAGAAAAACAAACGGAAAGAAATAAAATAAAATGAATAATAAGAAAAAGAGGGGAAAACGAAATAAACATTTTACAGATTCTTGTAGCTTTTATAACTTACACCACCGTAGGTGGTTGGTGTAGTATGCGTTTGTCTTTGCGTTGGTGTTTGTAACATAGATAACTTTAAGTAAAGCATTCGACTCAGAATCACTTTTTAAATCGATTTAACGATGTGGGTTTAAGGTCATAAAAGTCCTAGATATTTTTTTAACGAAATTAAAAAAATTCTATAATATTCGCTGTGCTTAATTATGCGATGGTCGGTCATCGTTTTGAAAGGCATTAATTTTTGTAATAATAAAGATAAATTACATAAGATTCAGTCCATTATTTTTTCAACATTAAACGCGTAATTTTCACATGAATGTTCGTAATAATGTACTTCAAACGTAATCATAAATCATAAAAACAAATTATACGAGGGTCGTTTACACATTTTTCATAACTGTTGCAATCAACAATGTGGTGTAGGGTATTACATAGTCGGGTTTGACTTTTTTTTTTTTTTTTTTGCAAATAATTTTTTCGTAAAAAATATAAATAAAAGAAAACATTCATGATGTTCTTGTTTAAGACATTTTTATTTTAGTTTTTTTTCTTGTGCTCCCTTTTTTGTGTTTTTTCTTAGTTTTTGTCTATTACGTTTTTTACCAAACTTTTTCATATTGATGTTTTTCATGCAACAATAATGTAATTCTAACTGGAATTTTAGTTTTTAGTTTTTCTCGTTTTTTTTTTTTCTCCTTAAATACGAATTGTTGAAATCCACTTGCGGCCTTTAAAATGCGCACGAACGGACTATAAATGCAGTATTTTGTTTTGTTGCTGCTGCTGTTTATGTCTGTATTTGAATGACTGTGTGTGTGTGAGATTTGTTCGCAGTTTTTAAGGTTTTTTGTGTTATTATGATGATGATAATGATGATGATGATGATGATGATGATAATGACGATGATGATGTAGAAACCCATGAACTAGCAACTTTATATTCAAGTTATTTCGTTTCATTGGTAACACCTGAAAATGCTTAACTGGAAGTTTTTTTTTTTTTTTGATAAAAAGTATTAAAAATATTAGGGTGAATGATATTTTCGGCCAAGGGGCATTTTGAACACCATTCACTTAATTTTTGATATCAATATTTTATTTTCAAAAAATGATACAGGTTCTAAGGGGTGAGATGGAACCAAAGTACTATTTGATTTTGTTATCAAGATAGAAACAAATAAATATATTGATATTTAAATATTTTAAAATATTTTCAACAAAACCAAACTTGGTTCTGTAAAGTTGGCCAAGTAATCAGAGATTTGCCATCAGACCCTTTCCAATGTTATTAAAGAGTACCGAGAGAACTTGTTCGTTGAAAACCTGGTTCAGATAGAAAGAATGGCATACGTGATGTTTCTAAAGCCACAAAATAAAAGCCGTTTTCAAAAAATTCTCAACACATGCGTGTAAAAAGCGGCTTAGTTAGCTCTGTGCTCAGACTATTTGGCACTAAAATTACAGGTTCAATAACATGAACGCTGCAGAAGTGAAGTTTTCTCTAAAAAATATTCTTGCTGCATGTTGCATGATGAAACGCGTATTCTGGCAGATTTTTTCAACTTCCTGGTAAAATATTTTATGTTGGAATGTTAAAGAAATGTTTAGGACCCAAGAGCGGGCAAAATTTCTTGTTATGGCAAGTAATATGCAGTGCGGCACTAGATGCTAATCATTTGTTAGAACAGACTCTAAATTTACATAAAGAAATGATTAGAAAATGATGAGAACAATCATGTTGTATTTGTACCAAGAGAGGCAAATCTTCCAAACTGCTGGAGCTAAGGCCAATAGAGAGATATTGGGCTCCTTTAAATGAAAATTAAAGAGCAAAAATGTGATAGATTTTAAATGAAAATGGACCTGTTCGATCAAAGTGACAGAAAGCACTAAAAAACGATACGGAGAGGTTTCTGGAAAAGGTTCAAAATGTCATCACTAATGATAAAATATAAAAAACGGTTTCGTGCTCAAAACGTTTTTTTATCATAACCAATTAATGAACCCTAAGTCCATCTCTCAGACTGTTAGCAGAGTTTGTGAAATCATTGAACTTCATTGAAATAATGAGTTTAATTGAACAATTATTTCCAATGTCGTTCATTTTGGAAATTGAACATGTCCATCCGTTCATTTGGTGTGTCAGAGTAACGTTGTGAAGAATTTGTCATTTGTGATTATAATGGCTTAAAGAAAGCAAAGTCAAGCATCACAAATCGTTCTATATTTTGCGCAACTACCATCGTTTAGTTTATTACATCATCAGAGTGGACGGATAAAACGTATACTTTTTGGAAACCACAAAAATATCAGTTTTCATTTCATATGATCTAACCAATATTACCTTCACCCAATCTGTAGAGCACTAAAATAATTCGGGTCGAGACGGATTTAACACTTTTTTCTTGTTATTTTTACGTATTTCTATAGTTTAAAGCCTGCAAACTGTTCAGATTCCTGGCAAATGGCCAAACCAAATATAACAAATTTTTTTGGTTCTACTTCCATTATTTTTGGGAAAAATTCTATAGAGAAAACAGAGAGGTACAACAAAGAGGTTAGAGAATAAAACAAGCCTGATTTAACTCAAATACACATACACACGTACACTCTACTAAACAATAGGAAAATAAAGAAAATTTAGAGAAAAAATTGCAACTTCTTGTACGTGTTTATGACACTTTTAGGCAAGTGCAACACCATCAAAAGTAGTAGCAGCAGCACCAAATAGCTGCAATATAATCAAGCAACAAAACATTTAGTCAAGCATACAACCAACAACTAAATGAATAAAAATCAAAAATAAGAAAAAAATCAATAAACCAAAATACGACTAAATTTCTAAATTTCTTTCTCCACTTGGAGAAAAAAGAACTAAAATAAATAATTTTAGAGAAAAAAAACTTATACTTTTTTTTTTGTAGCAAATAATTATAACAATTATAGAAGCAGCAAAAAGAAACCAACTAAGAATGCTGTATTCGACAATGATAACTTTTCAATACCCTGCACCACAAATGCATATGAAGTTTATACATAACGTTTCGTTCATATACACGCACACATTCTCACAAATGTATACAATAAACGATAAAAGTTTTTCTTAATATAACAAAGGGAAACTTAATGAATCAAAAATGCTGTTTAATTTTTGACTATAATTTTTTCTTACTAAATCGATTTTGATAAATTTTGGAATTGTAATGATGTTACAAGTAACTTAATATATAATGGCAAAATGTCATTTTACAAAACTTCTCAGGATAATAAGAAATA
>PYHX02000467.1:4523747-4569758 GCA_004302925.2 Cochliomyia hominivorax | reverse complement strand
TTGCCAAAAGGCGGACTAAGGGAATATTATGAAATATGGAGCTTCGAAATCAGTTATCTCGGAATTCTATATTTGTTTAAAACGTATGTTAAATTTTTTCTATATCTTCAATATAGTCCACGACGACATCTTTAAACATGCTTACATGTGTCATTTATCTCTTAAAGTTTTCGAAATAATTAATTTTAAGTTTTCAAGTCAAAAAAAATTTATATTTATATATCCAAGTGTAGTCTCCCGATCATGTCATTTATTACTTTATTAAAAAAAAAAAACAAATTATTTGTTAGAAATGAAGGCTGAGATATCTCTACCCAATCCAAAAGTTATCAAGTAAGAATGTTATAGTCGTACTTTTAGATCTACCCTCGTTAAATGAAACAACATCAAATTATTCTATTAGAGAATGAGAATGAACTCACATGTATCTAATTCCTCTTTGTCTCTAACCTCCATAAGGAAATAAGTACTGAATACTTTTTTAAATACAAACAAAAATGTTTGTAATGTGATGTGGTTACAGATATCAGTGTCTTTGTAAGCAGTGTATATATATATGTGTGTATATGTTTGTATTTGTGAATTTGTGCATAGAAAATAAGATTTAAATATAACTTTTCTACGCGCTCCATTCACAATTCACACAAATTCATAGCAATTTTTATAACACAAAAGCAACAGCAACAACTATAACTACAACAACAAACAGTTCACCATAATTACAAAAAGCTTTCAACGTGCGCATTTACAATTCACAATACTTCTTAAAATTTCTCCTTTTTTGCATATTTTTTTAACATGAATTTTATCTTTTTCAAAAGTGAAATAATAAAAAAACGAAAGAAGAGAAATAATAATAAAAAGCTAAAATAACAGAAATAAATGTATGTTCATTTGTTTATATGTATGTAAGAGTATGTAATCAAAGAAAATTATTATAGTATGTGTTTGTTTGTATGTGTATTTGTGTATTTTTTATGGTAAAACCTCTAATATCACCATAAAACTAATTTTAGTTACACTTTCGCAATCTGTTTTTGCTGTTGCACACCTGAACCACTTGACCCAACTGAATTTAAACTTAACACTCTCAGCACAACACAACACGTACACACAAACAAACTAACACAAATACATTTGTAAAACTTTAAGTAGCAATAGCAAACAACAGAACAGAACAGCAAGGGAAACCATTAAACATAAACCAATTTAAAGGTAAACGGAAAAAACAAAGAGAATAGAAGCAGGAGCAGCAGAAAGCAACAGCAACAGCAACAAAAGCTGAAGGAACTTTGAGACATTCATTAAAAGCGGCGCGCGTGTTTAGCAACATAAAGGTTTATTCCTTCTTTCTTGTGTTGTTGTAGTTGTTGCCTATTTTATGAGCAAAAGCACTAGTTACCACTACAAACAAAAATACCTTAAATGAAATATCTACAAACCCGAAAAAAAATTAAGAAACTTCTACACGAGAAAAAAATTTATAATAATAAAAACAAAAAATAATTTATATGTTAAGTTGTTTGGTAGTCATATTTTCGGTTAAATTGTTGTTCGTAGTTTTTGTTATTCTTGTATTTCTATACATGCAACCATTAGTTTGCAAACAACAACAATAACATCAAGTTAAAATGTTATAGTCGGTCAAGACCGACTATGTAATATCCTGCACCTCAGTGTGGGTTAAAAATAGTAGTTAAGAAAAAATTAATTTAACTACCCTCGTATAATTTTATTTTCTGATTTATTCTTAAGTGTGCAGTATGGTGAAACACTTAACACTTATGCGAAATTTAGGAGTTTTTAAAAGAATTTTTCTGGAGGAGCAAGATGAAATTGTGGACCGATTGTATTATTTTGTATTTTCAAGATTTATGCCATTTAAAGTTATATTTGAAAGAGAGCTTGTATGGGACATATAAGAAGCAATAGACCAAATACCGCATAATTTGGCATATTGTTTTAGAATATCGAAAGAATTATTTTTTGTTAAATTACTTTATATTTATGACTTTTATAAGCTTAAAACCTCATTCCGGGAGGACATTTGCATAAGAGGTACTCGAAATATTAGACCGAATTTGGCCATTTTCAACAGGGTGAGTCGAAATAATATTTTGTACCAAATTTCATCGAGATAAGTCAAAAATTGCGACATGTAAAGTGTTCACAACGTTTAGCCTGTCGGACAGATGAACGAACATCGCTAAATCGATCCAGAAATAAACATCAGCATAAACGCGTAATACCTCAACCATCTACAGTGGTGTAGGGTATAAACACCACGGATATAGATTTGGTAACTACAATAACAATAAACATATCTGTATCAGTAGCAACTAAATATTGTGGAAGAACAGCAGTTGTTTCAGTTGTTGTAGCAAAATTATTTTATGTTCTAAAATAACTACGGACTACGAGTATAATGATGATGACGATGATACTGATGTTTATGTTCAAATACACACACAAACAGAAATAAATTTAATAATTTTCATCCCAAAATTCCATGCAACATAAAGCACTATGGGCTTTAAAATAAAATGTGAAACGAAAATATTAAAGAAAAGAACTTAGAATGCTATATCCGACTGATATATCTATCACCACTCATATTAGATATATGTATCAAATTAATAGCAACTATTCAAGACAAGACAAGAGAAATAATTGTACGAATATGAACCGATATTCATCATATTAGTTTTGTACATAAAACAGTAAACTTTTTCCGAGAAGGGGCCGTATATAGGAACTATAGCAAAACATGGACCGATATAGAACAATTTAATAGCAAATATTCAAGAAAGCTGCAAAAATAATTTTGCTTAATTTAAATAAAATTGTTAATTTTTTAAGAGTTTCAAAAGCTTAAAACCTTATTCCTAAACGGGACTCTTTATGTGGAAGATAAGTCAAACAATGACTCGACTAAACTCGATTTTTATTTACTTTTTATTTTGTTGCGACCCTACAATATCATCCACTGGTTTGGGGTGTATCCACACTTTGCATATTTTTTGTTAAAGTTAAATCGTGTATACATCCAATTATTTCTAGTTGAAAAATTTAGAAAAGATCTTCTACGAAGTTTTAAGTTTGTTTCAGATATCGTTCTATACACTTTTTGACTAATCGATCAATATATCTGATTTTAAATAAGATATTGCTGAGGATAATAACAAATATTGTGTCCGAATTTCATTCTTGTGATTTTCAATATTGTAAACAGACAGAGAGACAAAGGTAAATCGATTATTTTATGAAACATTATGGAGACTTATATGATTTATTATTGACGCTACACACAGAATGACAAAGTTAATATACACTCATTAATACTTGTGGTGGTAAATGGTATAAGAATTTAGTATTAATCCAAACCAGGATAATAATCGTAGCTCCCATACAAACCCATTTCCGCGAATCACTTTCGAATTCTCAAAATCTCTAAAAATTTCATGTATTATTACGTATTATTACGATTCGCATGCTTTAGTTCAATACAACCGTAACCGTACCACATTTTCCATAAGTACAAAATATGAGATAAAATTTCACCATGACCAGTCCATGCTTGCGTCATGGTATGGGGAAGGTTTTTCTACTCAATTTAAATTGGAAGGTTGTATACCTTTCCAAACAACAAATGATCAATTAATCAGGAATCGTCTATTTTTTATGAAATTTGAATCTCAGTCAATTTTGGCCTTTTGCCTATATGTCCATCCGTCTGTTTTGCTATCATAATTATTAGTTGTTGTCCTTAAATCTTTCCTATTTGTAAAAATGCAGTAAATTGAAAAATAAAAAACCCTGTAATTGATTTAATTTAAGATCGAAAAATTTGAATTATTTCTTTAACATCATTTAGCCAAATCTACCGAGTTATCATTCAAAAGTTTATCAGAATGGATTTAGTAGGAAGAACGTTTTTCACACTGAATGACCTCTTTTTAGTTTTAAAAATTTTGTATGGAAAAATAGTGAAAGTGAAATGAAGGGTTTTATCGATGTGTTGCATCAATAAATTATGTATCTAAAACATAATTTATTATGTTTTTTTGATGAGTATGAGTTATAAGAATTAATTGTATTAAGTATACGCCTAAACTAAAAACTTAACAAATTATTTTGAAATAATCTAATTTCAATGAGATTAGATTAAATAAGAATAACGTCCTGCAATTAAAAAAAAAATTAATTATCTTCTCAGTTCATTACAAATTCCACTAATCTCACTGATATCTAATTTATTCCATTTTGTACCAGTATCGGATCCCGTTGTGGTATAGAAATAAAACTTAATGTAGTGTAGATTTTAGTCATTCTGATTACAAAATCTAACGAATTGGATCTTTACATAGTGCAGTTTCCGATATTTTGGGTGTGGCAAAATCGGATTTATGAATTATTTGGGGTGTAATCACCCGATTTTAATGCACTAGATAATCCGAAATTATGTTTTTTCTTGCATTATTATAAAAAAAATTTCATTATATTCATCGCATAAAGGAATCTTCTATATCATTCTATCTGACGACATTTCTCTCCAGTACAACAGTCTCAAAGAACAGAGATTGTCGCACCTTCTCCTAGTGTTTTATCTTACACAACCTTAGGTGTTTGGGACATTATGCGTCGTTTTCAAATTTTAATATACCGTTCGAATCAGAAATACTTGCTGAACCATGTCCATTCGACTGTCTGTCTATGGAAGGTTTGTTATCGAAATACGAATTTGAAGATACTTTGACGAAATTTGGTTCATAGTTTTACTTTAGCTGAGGAACAAAACCAGTTAAAATTGGTCGTTTTATTATTTCATTACTTTAGCTGAGGAACAAAACCAGTTAAAATTGGTCGTTTTATTATTTCAAAGATCCCCCTGGAAAGAGATTTTTATGTTATAAAATCTCTAATGTAAAGAATTTTTAACAAAGTGTGGCACAAACAAGTTTTTTACTTCATAATATTTGGATTGCATTTAGAGAAATTACAAAATTGTAAAACTCATTATTGCATTCTATGGAATTTTCCGAAAATTGGTTCGCCTATTTTTAATATGCATAAAAAGTTTAATAATTGACCCATAGTGCACAAACATTTACCTTTAAATATGAATTGTAATAATAAATAATTGAATATGTATATATGAATTCTTGGTGCTTTTGTGTTTGTATATGTGTGGTTTTGCAGTAGATATATCTCCAAATGAAATCCACATATACATTGAAATATTCATACATATAAACATGCATACATTTTGGTTATTTTAATAGGATCTATTTTCGCCACTTTTTTTGATCCCAATTTGATAAAGTATATGTTTTGAACGTCAAAAGAATATGAATTTAAGCGCAAATATAAAAACAAAAAGCATTTTAGTTTAGTAAGTATATATGTATGTATGTGTAAAATAAACACTTACTGACACACATACTCATATAAATATGTTCAAGTGAAATATAGACAATTTATATTTGCCACATTTTAAGGATAAATGTTGCAAAAACAAAAACAATACAACAATCAAATCACCAGGAAATAAAAGGAACAACCTCTAACAGCAAATATTTTAGTTGCGACAATAGCTAACACAACAACAGCAGCAGTTGTATATGCAACAAAATAAATTTTATAACATTTATTTTGTCTCTTTTTCTTGTTTTTTTTTTTCTATTTTTGTTTTTGTTTTTGTTGCTGTACATGTTATTTTTTCTTTTGTTACTCTCCAATTTAACCAATTTAATGTCAGAGTATCACTATCAAGGGATAGACAAAGTTTCCTCTTTTTTTCAGTGTGTGTGTGTGTGTGTGTGCATTTGTGTGTATTTATGTTACTGTAGTTTTTAGTTTTTTCGTTGCTTTTGTTATTTTTGTTTCTTCTGCTATTTTTGCCGCATTTAATATGTTGAACATTTTGTAAATCCATTATCAAGTTCCGCCATTCATACACATGATGAATTTTACTATAAATATAAATTATCATTCTTTGTTGTTGTTGCTGCTGCTGCTGCTTTTATAAAAATATGTATGTGAAATTGCAAAATAGTAAAGTGGAACAGAGCAACATAAATAATAACAGATAATAAAATTATTATTAAACTGTGGAAAATAACAAAATAAATAAAATAAGTAAAAACGCCTTTAAGAAGAAAAATAATAATTTTTTTCTTAAATTAACGGTTGTTAGTTTTCAATAAAATATTTTAATACTTATAACTACAGAGATCTGTGGAATTTGGTCACAATTATTTTCCTGCCAGATTGACTATATAAAAAAAATTAGGTTTAGATCAATATCTGATCCAAATTCTTCTATAAATTTAAAAATTTATAAAAAAAAAATAAAATAACAAGTAAAAGTAATAGTCGGTGAAGCTTGATTAATTCACACCCTACACCACATTGTTATTAATCATAGTTACCAAAAATTAATGAGTGATCATCGTATAAAGTTATTTTTTAATTTATGCATACGAGTGCAATGTGTTATGCTTCTAACGTTTATGTGGGATTTGTGCATTTCAAAGGAACTTTTTCTGGGGGATTTTACGTGAGCTAAAGGAAATTGTGGATCGAACCTCGTAAAATTTCACATATTATTTTTTGCTTATGTCTACTCTAATTTGAATAATTTTTATCATAATTAATCAATTAATAATTATCATAATTTCTCACATCATTTAATAATGATAAATTGTGCTAAGTTTCTTTAAAATCATTTTATATTAAGGACTTTGGTGATCTTTAAACCCAATTCAGAGGAACGTTTGTATGGGCACTATGTGGAATTATCAATGTATTATCACTAGTTGCAACAGGCAATACGTGTCAAGTTTCATCTCTCTGAATTTTGTTCTCAAAGTTTATATGGACAACCAGTCAGATGGACGGAAATTGTTAAAATGGCTTAGAAAGTGATTATAAGTCGAAAAGCGTTTTTGAGTGTGATGGTAGCAATATTTTTTATGTTCTTTGTAAACTTCTGCAAAAATGCAGAATACTTTAACCCACTAAATATTAAAATTTGCATATACTGTCATATCAAAATATTTTCATTATAATCACTCACTGACAGAATTACATCATGTAAAATGATTTTCTGGATGTTTGGATTGTCACAATACTAACATTTCTTAAGAATTATGCATCTTAAGGTAATTTTCGAATCTACATGAAGTTACGTTTAATTATGATTCAGTCTTCTTGACATTTTGCATATGAATTTAGTCTGATAAAATCTTGCCCAAATTTAAATAAAATTATTATAAAATTATTGTATATGTGAGTTTTATGAGCTCAAAACTCTGTTCGGGAAGGATATTCTTGTAGAAATATTGGACTGAATATGAACAATTTCAAAAGGCTTTTTTTAATTGCGACAAATAAAATGTTCACACTGTTAACATGGACAGCCACCTGAACAAACAGAAATCAGAAGAATATTGTGATTATAACGGTATAAAAACGATATACGTAAGTTTTATTTTACTGTATGCCACAAACATTAGAACAAACGCAAAACACAGCAAGCAACTATAGCGGTGTTGGGTATAAAAATGACGCATGGTCCATTATACACTCTTTCGCCGAAATAAGTTTGTAACTTACTGCAAATCTTTCAATTTTCTTCAATTATCATATCTTCTATCAATTTGGGAAAAATTTACATGTCGCTAGCGATAGTGTGACACAAGAGCTTCGACTCGTTTTTGTACCAAATAGTTAATATCACTGTGCCAATTTTAATACGGATATGAAGTACACATTTTCATGAATACAAAATCTTAGTGGAAATTTCCAAACCGGACTTTTTGTTATTTTTATACATATTTTTAATTATATTGAAATTTCGTAATAAAGTATTTGAGCCATTTTGTTTTTAAGTTAATAGAAAAATTTTCATAAAAAGTACCAAAAGTTTTATCCCCTAAATGTACAAAAAGTACCGAAAAATGATAACAATTTTATTTTAATGTTATCTGATTTGAACCATACTTCTTTTGCTTAAAAATTATTAAATTATAGTTTTAGTCTTCTTTCTAAGTGGTCCAAAATTATGTAGTACACATACACACATATGTATGTAAGATAACTACTATTTCTAATACTACTTTTTTTATTCTAAATTGTTGTTATTTTCACTTTAGTCACTAGTTTGTTCTGTTTAATTTACAGTTATTTATACTAATATTTACTTCAAAATTATACTATTAATATGTACTAATGACACATAAGCATACATGTGTATGTATATGTGTATATAGGTATATAGAATATATTTTTATAATATATATTTTTAAACGACATTGCAGTAATCGATTTTTTTACAACAGTTTTGTTACACAGACAGACATATATTTTTATATATTTATTTATATATATTTATTTTCTATATTTTATTCAGTATTCGCCTCGTGGTTCTACAAAAATACTGAAACCTATAAAGTGAAGGATTAAAAAAACACACATACACTAGCACATACATATACACAGAAATTTATATAAATGTAAAATGTAGTAGAGTTTATGATGGGATTTTCATGTAGATATACAAATGTATATAGCAATATTTATGTGTGAGTTTGAGTGTTATAATGTGTGTGTGTGTATTTGTGTGTTTAAGTTTGTCCATTGATTCAGTAGTCATCCATCCACATGTCGTTTTTGCGATTGGCAATTATTGTAAATGGGATTTTCTCTTCAATTTCAATTAATATCACTTATATACAACTAAATGTTACAATAAAAACATTTTGTTGCTTTTGTTGTTGTTTATATTGCCATTACTTTAGCCTTTTACAAGCTTTTCTCTTCCTTATACTCTTTCTCTTTTATGGCCCATGCTAGGTACCTTAGCGTTGAAACGCAAAAATGTATTTTTATGCCCCTTATGCCCGTAACGCTTTGTGTGTGACACCTAAATTTTAATTTTTCACTTAAATCATTTTAAATGTTCATATAATTCATACCTTCACAAATTCTAAAAATTAAAAATTCATAGTTTTCACTAAAAATAAAATTCCTTTAATAATTCACATTTTAGCTAAAGATTATCATTTACACTAAAAATATACATTTTCACTTAAGATACAAATTTTTATTACAAATGAAATTTCTGTCAAAAAAATTAAATTTTCACATTTTTACTAAAAATTCACATTATTACTAAAAATTCACATTTTTACAAAAAATCACATTTTTACAAAAAAATCACATTTTTACAAAAAAATCACATTTTTACAAAAAAATCACATTTTTACTAAAAATTCACATTTTTACTAAAAATTCACATTTTTACTAAAAATTCACATTTTTACTAAAAATTCACATTTTTACTAAAAATTCACATTTTTACTAAAAATTCACATTTTTACTAAAAATTCACATTTTTACTAAAAATTCACATTTTTACTAAAAATTCACATTTTTACTAAAAATTCACATTTTTACTAAAAATTCACATTTTTACTAAAAATTCACATTTTTACTAAAAATTCACATTTTTACTAAAAATTCACATTTTACTAAAAATTCACATTTTTACTAAAAATTCACATTTTTACTAAAAATTCACATTTTTACTAAAAATTCACATTTTTACTAAAAATTCACATTTTTACTAAAAATTCACATTTTTACTAAAAATTCACATTTTTACTAAAAATTCACATTTTTACTAAAAATTCACATTTTTACTAAAAATTCACATTTTTACTAAAAATTCACATTTTTACTAAAAATTCACATTTTTACTAAAAATTCACATTTTTACTAAAAATTCACATTTTTACTAAAAATTCACATTTTTACTAAAAATTCACATTTTTACTAAAAATTCACATTTTTACTAAAAATTCACATTTTTACTAAAAATTCACATTTTTACTAAAAATTCACATTTTTACTAAAAATTCACATTTTTACTAAAAATTCACATTTTTACTAAAAATTCACATTTTTACTAAAAATTCACATTTTTACTAAAAACTCACATTTTTACAAAAAAATCACATTTTTACAAAAAATTCACATTTTTACAAAAAATTCACATTTTCACTAAAAATTCACATTTTCACTAAAAACTCACATTTTTACTAAAAACTCACATTTTTACTAAAAATTCACATTTTTACTAAAAATTCACATTTTTACTAAAAATTCACATTTTTACTAAAAATTCACATTTTTACTAAAAATTCACATTTTTACTAAAAATTCACATTTTTACTAAAAATTCACATTTTTACTAAAAATTCACATTTTTACTAAAAATTCACATTTTACTAAAAATTCACATTTTTACTAAAAATTCACATTTTTACTAAAATTCACATTTTACTAAAAATTCACATTTTTACTTAAAAATTCACATTTTTACTAAAAATTCACATTTTTACTAAAATTCACATTTTACTAAAAATTCACATTTTTACTAAAAATTCACATTTTTACTAAAAATTCACATTTTTACTAAAAATTCACATTTTTACTAAAAATTCACATTTTTACTAAAAATTCACATTTTTACTAAAAATTCACATTTTTACTAAAAATTCACATTTTTACTAAAATTCACATTTTTACTAAAAATTCACATTTTTACTAAAAATTCACATTTTTACTAAAAATTCACATTTTTACTAAAAATTCACATTTTTACTAAAAATTCACATTTTTACTAAAAATTCACATTTTTACTAAAAATTCACATTTTTACTAAAAACTCACATTTTTACTAAAAATTCACATTTTTACTAAAAACTCACATTTTTACTAAAAATTCACATTTTTACTAAAAATTCACATTTTTACTAAAAATTCACATTTTTACTAAAAATTCACATTTTTACTAAAAATTCACATTTTTACTAAAAATTCACATTTTTACTAAAAATTCACATTTTTACTAAAAATTCACATTTTTACTAAAAACTCACATTTTTACAAAAAAATCACATTTTTACAAAAAATTCACATTTTTACAAAAAATTCACATTTTCACTAAAAATTCACATTTTTACTAAAAATTCACATTTTTACTAAAAATTCACATTTTTACTAAAAATTCACATTTTTACTAAAAATTCACATTTTTACTAAAAATTCACATTTTTACTAAAAATTCACATTTTTACTAAAAATTCACATTTTTACTAAAAATTCAAATTTTTACTAAAAATTCACATTTTTACTAAAAATTCACATTTTTATTAAAAATTCACATTTTTACTAAAAATTCACAAAATTCAAATTTTAACAAAAAATATAAAATTTTTAACTAAAATCAAAATTTTTACTTAAAAGCACATCAATCAATAAATCTTCTCATAGAGTAAACATTTCCTTTAACATTTTTACGTAAAAAACTATATATCTGTTACTAAAAATTTTTTACTAGAATTTTGATTTTATTCACTAAAACTTAGTTTTTTGCTAAGAATTCAATTTTTCTATAAAGATTATGATCTTTTATTTTTTACTAATAATTTCAAATTTATATTACAATTCCAATTTTCCCAAAAAATAAAATTAAAATTTTGCTAAAATATTTTAAAGTAAAGTTAAATATAAAAAATCTAATTTTCAAAGAATTCATTACAAAAATTGATTTTTTCACCTAAACTTTAATATATTTGTAAATGGTGAATATTTTCGCTAAAAATTTTATTTATTTCATTAAAAATACAGAGTGCTCAAAATTCGTCCCAATCCTAAAAGATCTCTAGCCTTTATTTTTTTTTGTATGAGTATGAGTTTGAGTCTTTGTGTGTGAGTGTGTGTTTACTTACGTTGGTGTGAGTTTTATGCTGCCATGGAAAATTGTAAAAACTAATGGCTTTAAGGAATACATTTTTGTTCCACTCAACATTACAATTTCATGAGTTGCTGTTGTTCTGTTCTTCATTTATACCAACAACAATTTCTCTTTTGCCAAAAACTGAAAATATTTGTTGAAGTTAGTGTTGTTTTTTTCGTTATTGTATTTTATGACTTCTTTAAATTTAAAACGATTTTGGTTGAGTTTTATGCCCCAAAACTTTGCAAATTATAGCAGCTAAATAATACAACAACAAATGTAACACACAACCTGCTTATAATTTCTAACCTTTAAACTCATTTGAAACCTGATGCCTTAACTAATGGATATAGATTTTCTGAAAGTATCAGTTACTTTTTTTAATATTTTTTGGGCAAAAGGTGTTGTTGTTGCTAAAAAGAAACTAAATTAATGTCTTAAATTTAACATCAATTTTTTAAATATCTCATTTACAGTAAAAGTGCGTAAATATTTACAACTAACATTATTTACCCCTTTTTTCCCAGAAATAAGGAAACTTTATTTTTTATATGTACAATTTTAAAACGGATATTGTTTAACCTTTTAAAGGACGTTAGCGATTCTGAAATATAAGAATAAGACTTTATTTTGCCATTCCTAACTTATAGACTTCACCAACGCAAATAAAATTAAGCTAAACTTTAAGAACACTTTTAATTCGATATATAATAAGCAAAAAACAATATAATCATTGTGGTATGAAATTCATCTTTGGTCTTTAGTGGGTTAATTCAATAAGTTATTCTATTATTTTTTAATGTATTGGGTGGTTTTCGGGAGGTTATATGTATGAATTGAGTGTATATTTCTATATTTAAACTCACATTAAATTTATTTTATATCCCTTTAAATGAATGTCCTGTAAGAAATTTGCGTATGCTAATGTTCTTAGATTTATATATAATTCAATGTAAATTATTCGAATAATCGATAGAATTTAATCTACTTGTTCCCTAAAATAACTAGATTTATGGAAATTTTGTTTTTGTCCAAATAATTTAGATTAAATTAAAAATTTTGCCATTAAATCTTTCCTTAATGGAAATGGAATATATTGAAGATTCCTTATTGTAATGTAATCGATTTATAAAGGAATTTTTCACACTCTTAACTGTAAATTAGTCGCTTTTACTCTGCTGAATTATATGGACCAAATCGATTTTTTGTCGAAAGAATTTTTTAACTTTAGAAGTGTTGAATATATTTTAATGAGGAGGAAGACAAATAACGATATTTAATGTAAATCATAATTTCATGAACAGGAATAGTCTTATTAGCGAATATTTAATGAATACAGTTCAGTAAATATTGACTCGATGTCGCCTCATTATTTTATCAAAAAACGGAGACCGAACGCCTTCTATCTGTTATGTTTATTGAGATGAGAGGTTTGGCAATCTTCTCGCCCACCTACCCCGATCTTTGAATCTGCGGATTCAAAGATCTCTTAATACTCATCTATAATCACATATTATTTGACATGAACTTTTGATCCTGTTTGTCTTCTTGATTTTATAACCTTTTCCCATTCTTCCTGTCATTGACATCCGCCTTGATGACGAAGAGCAGTACTACATCTTGAATTTCATTATCCTCGGAAGGAAATCCTATCTAATGCATGTTTTTTTATCAAAATATTGATCTTACGAGATAGAAGTTGGAGTATCCACGCAGTGATGAAGTAAATATGCTCAATCATATTATAAGCGACTAAAAGAGAAGGGGAAATTATAAACTTAAGGTCTGACTAAACTCAATGGATCTTTCACAGACTGCATACTTAGGCAGTGATGAATTTTTTATTTCATAAAAAATCTATTCAGTCAATAAAAGGTTATAGACTGATATCTGAGAGTTTCTCAAAATTAAAACAAGGAACATCAATTTATTCCATTATATTTTTTATACAAAAATTTTTCTTATACATTTTCCTTACAACAACTGTTGTATTTTAAAAATATTCTTGCATCTTTTACATAAATTTGTAGCACAAAAATAAATAAATAAATAAATAAATAAATAAATATATATACAACTACAGCATAATTTTATGTATGTAAAAGTATATATTACATGAAAGAAAAAAATTAAGAGTAAAATCAAATATATTTTGTAGTTGTATTAGTTTAATGGTTCGTAGAGAGAAAGAGTATCATCATCAGCAACAATAATAAGAACAGTATCCTTACAGAAAAACTCACAGGGAATCCTAATAAAGGCAAAGAGCTAAAGACACGTTAGGGAGGGAGGTAGAAAGGGAAAGAGATGAAATGCAAGTATACCTAAAGTGAAGTTTATGGTGATTGATGATACATTGTTAGGTTTTGTATGCAAAGAATGTAACTTTTAGACTCTTTAAGGGATAATCAACTAAATCTATCCAAACATACAACCAACCAACCATCCATCTATTCGAAACCAAAACTAAGAAACAATATAAGAAGAAACTTAAGGCAGAAATTTCAGAGATCAGAACAAAATGTTTTAAGTTTAAATTATGTTCTTTGTATGTGTGTATTGAAAAGTATATGAAGACATATACGTTGGTATATAAGTACGTATGTATTAGAATAGTTTGCTAGTAACTGCTCGTCACTAGAATACAAAAATGCATTACTTAATGTGACATAAACAGATCAAAAATGTTTCCCAAAAAAATGTCAAATATTAAAAAGAAACTAGGAACATGGTAAATTTTAGTGAAGACTGTTGTATTTTTAAATAAAATATATTTTATGGAAAGAGCGGTAGTGTTGGAAAGGGCATTTTTTGGCATTTAACCAAATTGAATAGTTGATAATGTTTACGTTCTGTTGCACATATTTACTCAAACATCTAAAGAATAACATAATTGAAAGTAATTTCGATTATTTCTTTTCTACAACTGAAAATTTAGGATTTGATACTTTAACCAAAAATTTTAAACTTCCAGATTTAATTTTTATATTCGAATGAAATAATTATAAGAAATATATATTTTTTTATAATTTGTATGCTTTAAAAACTACATTACTTTTAAACTTTAGTACCAAATAGATTGTTTACTGAGCTAACCGGGCTTTTATCCTACCGGATGTGTTGGGAGCTCTTTAGAAAATACTTTCAACTTATTGGCTTTAGTAACATCATATGGGCCTGAACCAGGTTTTCTATCAATGGAAAAGCTCTCCCAATACAGTTTATAATTTTAGAAATATTTTGACGGCAGACCTTTCAATGCTTTGCCAATTTTTTGTAGGCCCTAATCGGGACAGACATGCTTTAAAAGGGTAATTGCATAAAAAATCAAATGAAAAAAGCTTTATTGAAGAATTTGTGTTCAGAATTTTCGATCTCACTCCTTCGGTGGTTTGGGGTATTATGCGTTTGTGCTGATAGGTGTAACATACAGGAAAATAGACTACAAAAGCCACGCTACTAACTTTAAGGCATACTGTTCGACTCAGAATAAATTTCTGACTCGATTTAACGGTGTCCACCCCTCTGTTCCCATTTCTGTCTACGTAAGTATTGAGAACATTTTTTGAGACATCTTCATAAATGTCATAAAATTAAATTTTGTTTATATATATTTTATATTGATTCATTTCACATATCAAGTGCACCTTAAAATGATCTATATCCTCGTATAAAGGAGAAGGGAAACTCTTGCATTACCAAGCTGATCGGATTTTTTTGTTTTGTAATTTCTCACAGGCTGTCTTTGTTCATTATTTTATATACTTTAGTGAAGGCCTTATATCGGCCTTGTTGCCATATCAAATCTATTTCTTTTCCATTAAAATTATTTTTCTTTTTTTGTTATTTCTTTTTATGACGTTAACATTAAAGTTTTGTAGACTTATTCAAAGAAAAAAAGATCTTTCAAATACGACTGTAATAAAATATGTCGTTTCTTTATTTTATATAATTTGTTTTTCTTACTTTTTCTCTTTTCGTTTTTTTTTTTTTGCACTTTTGTTTTAAATGAATTTTTTTCCAGTCTATGCAACATAAATTGTCTACATAAAAGTATATATGTGCGTGTGTCTGTGTATACATTATCTTGTTGTAATCCATTGCATTTACAATAGTGTCGAGTCATTGTTCAAATGAAATACACCAATTGTTTTTGTACTTTTTATACTTTTTTTTTGCTTTTTGTGTTCAAATGATGCTGCATAATCTGTTTGCCAACCTGTCTCTCAGCCTACAAAAAATGATGACTGCATCGTTGATAATGATGCTGAAGCTGGTGGTGATGGCGATGACGATTACGATGCCTACCATGATAATGATTATGATAATCATAATGATGTTTTAGTAGCTAAGTTTTCTTTTTCGCAAATGAATTTTCTTATATATGTGTACGTGTGTACGTATGTGAGTGGGTTGCAATGTTTAATGAGTGTGTGTGCGAGTGTATATTGCTCTTTTCTCATTTCATTGCATATATATAGATACACTAATATTTGTTGCTGCTGCTGTTTGTAGTGAGTTTTTGCTACTACAACTACTATTGCTGTTGTTACCTTGACAACATATTTCCTTTATTTGCACTTCCATTTCATGTTAAAGGATATAATTACGTTTAACGAAATCGTGCAGTAATCTCCTGTTCCCGTTGCAGGAAACTAAAGCAAGTAGATTTAATACAAACATTACGTCTATGTAGACTTTTTAAGCGCATAAATGTGCAGATAAGTTTGCTTGTGTGTTTTGTGTATGTGTAAATCTTTAAATGCAGATACATGTATTTGTGTGTAGAATAACGAAGACAACGAACGACATGTATAATTATGATTATGATGATGTAAGAATAAAGTAACGATCTTATGCCTTTAACGGCACACACTGAATTTGTATCCCAAAAAAAAATACGAGGTTGGATTAAAAAAGAATAGTTAAAATTTTAAATTTCCCTTACAAAGCCAAAATTTTCTTAAATTCCCTCGTATATACCTGTACTGATAAATTCAGTTATAATATATTTGCTTTCGTTTTGAACAGTACTTAATACTCATTGCAACTAATGCAGTCTACATGCAACTAAAACTACAAATACAGCAACATCCACTATTACACATACATTATGTGTCATGTTACATGATAAATATATAAAATTTAGTTTTTTATTCGTTCTTATTCTCTCTTTTGTTCTTGTCTTAACATTTCTCTCCTTTTCATATTAGTTGTTGTAATTTATATACACAAATATATGTATGTTTATGTCTATGTATGAACATGAATTTACATTGTATCTGTGCATGTAAATCTGTAACTGTAGTTGTTAAAAACTATTTTAATGAAATAAAAAAATTAAATACAAAATGTTAATCTAAAATTTATTTTTTATACATCCGGGCACTATTATTGGGTCGAGGAAAAAGTAAAATGGAACAATTAGAATTTATGGAAAATAAAAAAAATATTATTGGTTTGGGGAAAAGAAAAATGAATTCTTTCGTAAAAAATTTTAGTACAATGAAAATTTTCTGTAAAAAATTTTG
Organism: Cochliomyia hominivorax; assembly: GCA_004302925.2. Lineage (NCBI taxonomy): Eukaryota > Metazoa > Arthropoda > Insecta > Diptera > Calliphoridae > Cochliomyia > Cochliomyia hominivorax. The sequence continues at coordinate 4,552,421 of PYHX02000467.1, read as the reverse complement.
GACATTGAAAATTTTCCGCAGAAAATTTAGAAATTAGAAACTAGAAAAATTTTTCTTGAACTTAAACATTGAACCGATTTTGTTGGTATCAAATATGAGACTTTTCCGGACTATTACAAATTTAATAGAGTTATGCCAAATTTCATGAAGTCAATTACAGATGTGAGCGTGCTAACAACAGACAGACGGACATAGCTAAATCGATTCAGATTTTGATTTAATTCAAAAATATATATAGATTACGGGGTATATAAACATCACGTGAACGATACTTACGGAACGACAAAGTACACTCTTCACCTCTTGTGGTGGTGGATATAAAAATGTTTCAATATTCGAAATTATTGATACAGCAAATTTTCAACATTCGAAGTTTCGTATGCAAATAAGCAGGAATGATTGGAGTATTTAAAATATTGATAATTTTCAATACCAAAAAATTTTATGTTGAAGATTTTTTTATATCGAAAATTGGAATGTTGTACATCTTCTGCTGAAAATAGGTTTATTGAAATATTTGGATTCTCAATTCGGAGTGTTGAAAAATTTAAATATTCAAAAAGTAAAAAAGTTGTTCACAAAAATTTTTAATCTGCAAATTTTCTATATTGAAAATTTGAAAAGGGAAAATTTTTTGCATCAATAATTCGAAAAAAATTTGACATTGAATTGGCTTTGTCGAAAAACTTAAAGTGATTTTTTCTTTTATCGTCAAGCAAACATTTTCAATATCGAAATCTGGATTCTTCAAAATTTCTGTTTATAAAAAAATTTTGATTGTGAAAATTTGCTACATAGAAAATTTATTAAATGAGAAGTTTCTCAACAAAAATTCAAAAGTAAATATTTTCTATCAAAAATTTGTAAAGTAAATTATGTTTTATGGAAATCTCGAAAAGTAAAAGTATTTATATTGTAAAATAAGGTTTTCTTTTGTATTGAATTCGAAAATTAAATAATTTCTATATCTAAAATCTGAAGTAATAATAATAGTTTTTTTTAAGAAGAAAATCTTCTACGTCTTTACTTTCAAAGTTTCGAATGAAGTCTTAAAAATTTATTTTCAAAAAAGGGACAATTTTTTGTACTTAAATTTCGAAATGTTATAATTTTGTTTATCGAAAATTTTAAGAATGGAAAATTTTCTTTTCGATTAGTAACATTTTTCTATATGAAAATTTCGAAAAGTGAAAATTTACTATAACGAATATTCGAAAATTTTAAAGTCTCCAAACAAATGTAAAATGATAAAAAAGAAACGGTTTTTCATTTTTCTTACTTTTTGTATTTGTCTTAGAAGCATTTTATTTTTTAAAAAATTGTATTTCCCAAAGAAATAAAATTACCATCCTTCTCAAGAAATTTCTATTTTTTTTCATGTTGATGGTGGTCAACCATAAAATATGAATTTTGGCTGATAAAATAATTTACTTAAGTTAATTTAAAGAAAACATCATAAAACTTATATGACATTTTTTGTGAATTTAATTATTTCACTTCATATCTTTCTTTACTTGTCGTAGAGTTTTTAAGAATAATATTCGTCCTGGTATTTTAATAATTATCATTTATAAAAATTCTTTCTGTTTATTTAAACCAAAGTAAATTAAAATAAATAAACTTCCAGTGTTTGGTTAACATACGATTCTTACAAACATCCTGTTCCTTGAATCCTTTGAAATCACAAACTATAAAAACCGACCCTTTTTCCTAATGTATTTTCTCTCGATGAAATAAAAAAATGTTTGTCATTTTGAAAATAAAATATCTTGAGTTCCTCATTAAAATAATTCATTAGAGTTTATTTGTCTTGTCTTTTTCTAAGAAAATGTAACACCGGAGTATTTGTAAAAGGATAACAGAGGATGAAGCTGTTAAATGGCGCAGTCTTCCTCTACTTTCATTCTTGTATTTGATTTTCTTCTGAATTCCTTTGTTGTTATACATTTTTTTAATAACATTTTCATCTCTTGCATTATTTTTCCATTTTTATTTAATTTTTCTTTGTTTTTATATGAAAAACTTTCTGTTGTGGTTTGTTGTTGCTTTAAAATGAGGACGACCACCACGACTTCCTTTGGCAGTTAATTATATAAACGTTTAAGTTTGTAATCCTTCAAAGGAATGTCATTTCATTTGATTGTATTTTTATAGTGTGTTTGTTGTTGTTTTTATTCTTCTCCTTTCATTCTGCGTTTTTGAATTTCATTTATTTTTAATTCTCTTCTTTTCCCTCGTTTTATTGTAGTTTCATGTCCTGCGGCAATACAATTTATTTGACTGCATTGTGATTAATGAGAGACAGTGGGACTAAGATATGAAAAAGAAGACGAAAATTAAATTAAGAATAATAAAATTTCCTATAGAAAATTAAAATAAGAAAAATATTCTACAGAAAATTTTAATAAGAAAAATTTGTTATAAAAAATTTTAACAAGCAAATTTTCTATTGAAAATCTCAGTAAGGAAAAATTTCTATAGGAAGTCTCAATAAGGAAAATCTTCTATAGAAAATCTTAATAAAGAAAATTTTCTATATGGAAAATCTTAATAAGGAATGTTTTTTCCATAGAAAATCTTTTTAAAGAAAATTTCCTACATCATGAGAAAAGTTTTCTACATAGAAAATTTTAATGAGAAAAGTCTTCTACAGAGAAAATTTTAATAGAATAAGGAAAATGTTCTATATAGAAAATTTATTTTATAGGGAAAATCTTAATAAAATCTTCTGTATAGAAAATCTTAATAAGTAATCAAAAAAATGTTCTATATAGAAAATCTTAATAAAATTTTCTGTATAGAAAATCTTAATAAGTAATAAGAAAAATTTTCTATATAGAAAATCTTAATAGGGAAAATTTTCTATATAGAAATTCTTAATAGGGAAAATTTTATATATAGAAAATCTTAATAGGGAAAATTTTATATATAGAAAATCTTAATAGGGAAAATTTTCTATATAGAAAATCTTAATAGGGAAAATTTTCTATATAGAAAATCTTAATAGGGAAAATTTTCTATATAGAAAATCTTAATAGGGAAAATTTTCTATATAGAAAATCTTAATAGGGAAAATTTTCTATATAGAAAATCTTAATAGGGAAAATTTTCTATATAGAAAATCTTAATAGGGAAAATTTTCTATATAGAAAATCTTAATAGGGAAAATTTTCTATATAGAAAATCTTAATAGGGAAAATTTTCTATATAGAAAATCTTAATAGGGAAAATTTTCTATATAGAAAATCTTAATAGGGAAAATTTCTATATAGAAATCTTAATAGGGAAAATTTTCTATATAGAAAATCTTAATAGGGAAAATTTTCTATATAGAAAATATTAATCGGGAAAATTTTCTATATAGAAAATCTTAATAGGGAAAATTTTCTATATAGAAAATCTTAATAGGGAAAATTTTCTATATAGAAAATCTTAATAAGGAAAGTTTTCTATGTAGAAAATCTTAATAAGCAAAATTTAAATAATTTGTAAGCCGGAAATTAAAACAGTGCTTTTAATTGTCATACTGTTAATTAATAATAACAGTATTTTTTCTTTTCTTTCACATCTAAATTTAAGATTAATAAGAGTTTCATCGTGAGACATAATTCCATTGCTCTGATTTCTTTGGTAGCAATTTCGAATTACTCTTTTCGTTAGCAATTTTAATTTTTCCCCTGATGAAACTCAAAAAAATTCATCAAATCCATTTCCAATTATTAAGTTAATGTCACTCGATGATTTTAATCGTTCGAAATTAGACTAAAGAATTTTAAACTTTTTTCTCCTCGTTTCTGGTAATTTGCTTTAATGTTAAGAGAAGAGAAACTTATTGGAATTATTGGCATTTATATCGAACAGTAGATTGACTAGAGAATTGAGCTTAAATATTTTATTGGATGTTTTAGCTGCTGCCGGTTTTGTCTTTTGCAATATTTAGTGTACTATTTCGCTTAAACATGAAATGGATATAAATCGAAATTTAAATTCTCAGACTTTTGGTACATTCACACAATTCACAATAAAATACACCTTAGAATGCTTCAATAAAAACATCACTAGACGATAATAGACATTTTAGTTCTTCATCTCCATTGGATGGAAAAAGAACAATAAAATGAGTATCAAAATTGATATCGACAACAGGAGGAAACGATTTGAAGCAACAGCAGCAACAACAACAAAAATCTGAAATTTAAAAATTTTAAGTATCATTTGAACAATTTGTACAATATTCATTTCATTCTTACGTCATTTTTATATAAATTATTGAACATGTATTGGTTAGTGATGTTTGTGACTGTATTAAGATTTATTTGTGTGGGATGTATTTAATGGAGGTAATTAAATAGCATGAATCACAAGCAATTAAATTGGATATATGTAGAAAATCGATTTTAGGCAGAAACTATAGTCTGGACATGATCGAAAATTTTCTACAGAAATTCTTATTAGCGAAAATTTTTTATAGAAAATCCGGATGGTGAAAATTTTCTATAGAAAATCCTAATTGTGAATTTCAATAGAAAATTCGAACGGTAAAATATTTTCTTTAGAAAATTCGAACGGTAAAATATTTTCTTTAGAAAATTCGAACGGTAAAATATTTTCTTTAGAAAATTCGAACGGTAAAATATTTTCTTTAGAAAATCTGAATGGTGAAATTTTCTATAGAAAATCCCAAATGCGAAAATTTTCTAGAGAAAATCCGAAATGCGAAAATTTCTAGAGAAAATCCGAAATGCGAAAATTTCTAGAGAAAATCCGAATTGCGAAAATTTTCTATAGGAAATCCGAAGAGCGAAAATTTTCTATAGAAAATCTGAAGAGCGAAAATTTTCTATAGAAAATCTGAAGAGCGAAAATTTTCTATAGAAAATCTGAAGAGCGAAAATTTTCTATAGAAAATCTGAAGAGCGAAAATTTTCTATAGAAAATCTGAAGAGCGAAAATTTTCTATAGAAAATCCGAAGAGCGAAAATTTTCTATAGAAAATCCGAAGAGCGAAAATTTTCTATAGAAAATCCGAAGAGCGAAAATTTTCTATAGAAAATCCGAAGAGCGAAAATTTTCTATAGAAAATCCGAAGAGCGAAAATTTTCTATAGAAAATCCGAAGAGCGAAAATTTTCTATAGAAAATCCGAAGAGCGAAAATTTTCTATAGAAAATCCGAAGAGCGAAAATTTTCTATAGATCGAAAATTCTATAGAAATCCGAAGAGCGAAAATTTTCTATAGAAAATCCGAAGAGCGAAAATTTTCTATAGAAAATCCGAAGAGCGAAAATTTTCTATAGAAAATTCGAATAGTGAAAATTTTCTATAGAAATTCGAATAGTGAAAATTTTCTATAGAAAATTCGAATAGTGAAAATTTTCTATAGAAAATTCGAATAGTGAAAATTTTCTATAGAAAATTCGAATAGTGAAAATTTTCTATAGAAAATTCGAATAGTGAAAATTTTCTATAGAAAATTCGAATAGTGAAAATTTTCTATAGAAAATTCGAATAGTGAAAATTTTCTATAGAAAATTCGAATAGTGAAAATTTTCTATAGAAAATTCGAATAGTGAAAATTTTCTATAGAAAATTCGAATAGTGAAAATTTTCTATAGAAAATTCGAATAGTGAAAATTTTCTATAGAAAATTCGAATAGTGAAAATTTTCTATAGAAAATTCGAATAGTGAAAATTTTCTATAGAAAATTCGAATAGTGAAAATTTTCTATAGAAATTCGAATAGTGAAAATTTTCTATAGAAAATTCGAATAGTGAAAATTTTCTATAGAAAATTCGAATAGTGAAAATTTTCTATAGAAAATTCGAATAGTGAAAATTTTCTATAGAAAATTCGAATAGTGAAAATTTTCTATAGAAAATTCGAATAGTGAAAATTTTCTATAGAAAATTCGAATAGTGAAATTTTCTATAGAAATTCGAATAGTGAAATTTTCTATAGAAAATTCGAATAGTGAAAATTTTCTATAGAAAATTCGAATAGTGAAAATTTTCTATAGAAAATTCGAATAGTGAAAATTTTCTATAGAAAATTCGAATAGTGAAAATTTTCTATAGAAAATTCGAATAGTGAAAATTTTCTATAGAAAATTCGAATAGTGAAAATTTTCTATAGAAAATTCGAATAGTGAAAATTTCTATAGAAAATTCGAATAGTGAAAATTTTCTATAGAAAATTCGAATAGTGAAAATTTTCTATAGAAAATTCGAATAGTGAAAATTTTCTATAGAAAATTCGAATAGTGAAAATTTTCTATAGAAAATTCGAATAGTGAAAATTTTCTATAGAAAATTCGAATAGTGAAAATTTTCTATAGAAAATTCGAATAGTGAAAATTTTCTATAGAAATTCGAATAGTGAAAATTTTCTATAGAAAATTCGAATAGTGAAAATTTTCTATAGAAAATTCGAATAGTGAAAATTTTCTATAGAAAATTCGAATAGTGAAAATTTCTATAGAAATTCGAATAGTGAAAATTTTCTATAGAAAATTCGAATAGTGAAAATTTTCTATAGAAAATTCGAATAGTGAAAATTTTCTATAGAAAATTCGAATAGTGAAAATTTTCTATAGAAAATTCGAATAGTGAAAATTTTCTATAGAAAATTCGAATAGTGAAAATTTTCTATAGAAAATTCGAATAGTGAAAATTTCTATAGAAAATTCGAATAGTGAAAATTTTCTATAGAAAATTCGAATAGTGAAAATTTTCTATAGAAAATTCGAATAGTGAAAATTTTCTATAGAAAATTCGAATAGTGAAAATTTTCTATAGAAAATTCGAATAGTGAAAATTTTCTATAGAAAATTCGAATAGTGAAAATTTTCTATAGAAAATTCGAATAGTGAAAATTTTCTATAGAAAATTCGAATAGTGAAAATTTTCTATAGAAAATTCGAATAGTGAAAATTTTCTATAGAAATTCGAATAGTGAAAATTTTCTATAGAAAATTCGAATAGTGAAAATTTTCTATAGAAATTCGAATAGTGAAATTTCTATAGAAATTCGAATAGTGAAAATTTTCTATAGAAAATTCGAATAGTGAAAATTTTCTATAGAAAATTCGAATAGTGAAAATTTTCTATAGAAAATTCGAATAGTGAAAATTTTCTATGGAAAATTCGAATGGCGAAAGTTTTCTATCCCTGCCTTTATGAAATTTATTGATATATCTGTAGTGATTTAAAAGTCACTCATTTTATTTGTAATTTGTATAAATTTCTCATTTTATATTTTGAAAATTAAAATAATTGAAATTTTTCGTTTACGATCCTGAAATAAAATTCAACACAATTTCCTTTTATTGCCATCACTGAACATGAAAGCTTAAGAAAATATATGAGAAAGATTATAAAATTTAAATATTTTCTCAATCATTTTAGGCTTTCTTGGGTAATCACCTTTTCTTAGTTAAGTCACCTAGAGGATTTTCTATTGTAGTGATTTTATGGTAAAATGTAACTAACTCCTTATCTTTTTGTGTCTTTTTGTCTTTAGTTTAAGCATATTTTTCATTTTTAATCTATGAATTGGTTTTTTGTTGTTTTTCTTAAATTCTTTGCCATTATTATTACAACAATAAAGACAATATGTTTTAGTAGATATTTTGTAATTCTTGTTGTTGTTGTTTTTGCTAAAAAGTCAATTGTTTTATTCTACGATAAAAGAAAAAAAGAACAAGAGAAGTCAAGAAACGTGGCAATAAGAACAAGACTATCTAGTGGATTTATTATCTATATGTACAGGATGCTACATGTGCGTGTATATCTGTCTATGTTAGTGTGAATATATTGCAATATAAATTTTGTTTTATAGTATTTTATTTCTTTACTTTAATCTTTTTCTTTTGCTCTTAAATAAAATGAATAAATGAATGAGAATGAAAACAAGTAAGAATATTATGCCGAATCTTCAAAACCCTCCACCACAAATGTTTGTTAAGTAAATACGTTATGTTCCGTACATACATATCCACAAAAGTATACAGATGGACAGACAAATGGACATATCAAAATCGACTCAGATTTGGATTTGATGCAAGAATATATATATTCATTATGGTATCTTTGATAATTCTTTGTTAGCGTTACACACGGAATGGCGAAATTAATATACCAGCTTCATCACTTATGGTGGTGCAGGGTATGAAAATCAAAGAAGAAAAAAAGAAAAATCACAAATGCTGTGTTGTGAATCACTTAATAAAAATTTGCATAATCCTGTGGGTAAATTAAAATAAAGAAAAATAAACATTTACGACACGATTTTGTGCAAATTCTATACATACATACATACATACATACATACATACATACATACATACATACATACATACATACATACATTTAAATATTTGACAAAATATGTAGATATAAACTTGTAAGAAGTAACATTATTTCCAAAGTATAATGTGTTTGTTTGAATGTGTGTGTATCTCTCTATATGTGTGCATGGATAAGTGTGCCTCTTATCGTAAGTGTATAAGAGCGTGATTTGATTTTGCCAAGTAGGCGGATGAATAGCTGGTTATCTGAAGAGTTCGTTTGTTTATTTGACTCGTGGCTGGGTAACACTAATGCAAAAAAACAGGAGACAAATAAGTAGAGTTTTTACTTAAATGACATTTAAAGCTGATAAAAAAATATATGATGTTAAGCCCATGTAATATTGGCCAAAAGAGTATCTTCATTTTCTTCTTTTATTTCCTCTTTTATTTTTGTAATTTAATCAAAATTAAATCGATTTTTTTGTATTTCTCTCTCTCTATTTCTCTCTCTTTCTATATAGACTTTTTTCGAATTAAAGATTTAAATGTAAATTTCTTTTTTTTTTATACTAAAGTATTAAAGAAATTAAAGAAAAAAGTTTTTCTTTGTAAATTTAAATTATTTTCTTGTAAAAAAGTTCTTTTTTGCTTATAAGAAATATCTGGTATTGAAATATTTTTATCTAATCAATGATTTGAATAAACTTTCATTTCAATTTATTGAAATAGAAAAAAATCTTTATAAAAAGAGAAAAACATGATTTATTTAAAGTTAAAAATAAAACAAATAAAAATTGGAAAACAAAAATTTAAATTGATAACTAAATACAAGAAAAGACAAAACATGAGATAAAAAGATATGGATACTATTCCTGAACACTCCTAACAATGTGTTAGTTTCTTTTGCAAAAATTATAGCCCATTTAATAATACTTCATGTAATCGTATAAGCAGTTTAGTCTGATATTGCAAATATTTTTAGGTTTCTTTAGATCTCATATTCTTTCCATATTATGACGGGCCCATTAGTAAGCCGAATTCAATTAATTTAACTTAATTTCAGCCAGATCGTTTGTAAATGTCCTAAGAAGTTTGCTATAAAAAATATCAAAATCTACTAATAAAGTTTTATATAAGTAACTTAAATTTTAAATAAAAAATTGCTGTTTTTTTTAGTTAAATGTATCACATTTATATTTTAAGAATCATTAAAATCGGACATGCAGAAAAACATATAACTATCAGACTTAATGACTTCCTCTGCAAAATAGGAAGAATCTATATTTTTAAATAAATCTATAAATTTTGATTGACTTGTATGAATGTGTAAGAAATTTAACAAAACGATGGCAGAAGACTGTGTTATTAGTTTTATATTTTAGGTTTGGTTGTTTGAAACCCATTGACGTTTCATGGTCAGAGTTATAGGATCACAAACTAGAATACCTCGCCCATTCAATTTTTAAGCGCTTATCGAATGTTTCTTATTTAATTTAAAAAAATTTACGGCCTTATAGCCCTTGTCTATACAAGTTTTCGGGTTATTAGCATTTGAGTTTTCATCTTTCAAAATTTTCAAAGAGTCTTTTAAATATAAAGTTAGAGATCAAAATAATTTATCAAACGAAAAACTAAACCCAAATCATTTTGGAAAAAAATTTAAATTTGGAAATTCTGGTATATCGTACTAATTTTCATCTGAAATAAAATTCACTACTTTATTTTTAACTTTGTGGCGGAGAATTCCTATAGGGCTAAGGTAATACCATAGCGAATTTTATCCTTTTTTGTTAAAATTTATATTTTAAAAAGCAAAATAGTTCAGAAAACCTCAAAGTGTTTATAATATTGTGGTAATGGCTTTTTCCAGGCCTTTAATAAATATGGACTTCGTAAGCCAAAAACAATTTTTTGGAGTGTTTTTTCTTATTTTAGAAATTTAGAAAATTGTTTTAGTAAATTTAAAAAAAAAATGGAATTTCCTTTTTTTAATTTAATAAAATTCTTATTTTCAATTTCAAAATTCGTGAAAAAGTGGTAAAAATTTCATTTATTTCTAAATAGTAAAAGAACTTTGAAAAATTCTTATTTCAAATCAATTTCGCATAACAAACATCTAATTGTATTGAGCTTGATCTGTCGTGATGATTTAAGAAATCTCAGTAGAGTGTTAATTCTTATATCTAATAAACCACTTAGCCTCTTAGGGATCTAAGAGTAGATACTCCTAAGACTAGATATTCATTCTCATATCTTGCAGCTTCGATATGCAAGTAGAGTAACAGTTGCCGTTACACTACTTGCATGTTTTCCTAACACCCTGTGACTGTCGAATATGGGAACTAATGTTTCCATGAATGTTTTTAGTATGCAACCCGTTATTGGCTCTCTCACATTCACAATAATTATCAAAACTCAGTAAAATTTATACAAAATATTTGTTATTGTTCTGAAAAGTCTACAACTTTAAAGAAACTGAATCGGTGGATTTTTTTTAAGATATAAACTTAAAGTCAGACTGTGTGTACTTGTTTGATTTAAATTTTAGAACAGATCATGTTCAGATTGCTTATTCCCAAATATAAATTTCTGACAGAAATTAAACATTTATCGCTGTTTTAACTACAGGATGTCTTTATAAAAAAACCTTATTTTTTAAATTATAGGTTAGTCGGTGTTAGCTTGTTTGTATTGCTCTGTCCAGATTTTTGTATTGCTCTGAAAATAAATACACATTGAGGTAATGTGACTTTTTTATTAAGTATACGGCACATAGATATTTACGGCTGTGCACGAAGTGATACGTATACATGACAGATAACAATTTCGAATAATTCTAATATTGGTCCAGGGACGAAGTCTGGTAGATCCCCTAATAAATTATTATATTTCTTCATATCTCCAAAAATCTAGACTTATTACATAAATTTTATTCATTATTAAATTTCTTCAATTTTATCAAATTCGTGAAGAACTTCTTAAAATTAATCAAAGAAAATGATATTAAAATAATTTAATGACTACGTGCCGTATACTTAATATTTATACATATTGAATATTTATTTTTCATCAATTTTTATTAATCATACGTAACATTGGCCACTTAAAATTCAACTTTATTAAACTGAAACATTAACAATAGATCTGTTGTATTGAATTAATAATGATTTCATTCCCGAAAAAAAATATTTATTCATTTAATAAAAATGGTTGAACAAAAATGAAAAGAACGCGAAAAAAACTGTAATTTGGCACAAAAAAAAGAATTGAACACTCAGCAATTTTTTGTTTCAATAATTTTATATAAATATACATAATATTTGCTGATTTTTTGTGATTTTCTCTCAACTATCAATTTTAATTGATACAACAGAAATAAAGAATCCATTAAATAAAGCCAAAAAAGAGAAAAAATATACAAATAAAACGAGAAAGGTACTTTATTCGGTTATGCCGAATCTTCAATACTCTCCATTACAAATTCGTGTAAAGTAAATACGTTTGTTACACACACACACTCACAAACGAATGCAATATATAAACGTTTTTCTTTAAAATAAAACAGAAACACTAAATGAGTAACAGAATAAGTGAAATTTTTCGGCTGTAACTTTTTCTCTAATAAACCGATTTTGATAAATTGTGAAACGGTAATGAAGTATACGTTAATTAATATTACGGAAATCGCATTCTTATTTGTCGATTCATAAGCGAACATTTTGAACGGAGAGGTTTTCTCAGATATCAGTATATATTTTTTTATTTACTGAACATATTTTACTGATTTCAAATAGAAAACTTCTCAGGACTATAAAAATACTCAGGCCATACTTCATTGAGGTCTGTTAATTATAAATGTGAGCGAGCCAACAACAGTTAGACAGACGGACAAACAGACAGACAGACAGACCGACAGACTGAATGACGGACTGAATGACAGGCAGATAGACAGACTGACAAACATACTGTGAGACAGACAGTCATACATAAATTCGCTCAGATTTTCATTTTGTGCAAGAATTTATATATACATTATGGGGTCTGAGATAATTCCTTCTTAGAGTTGCACACGGAATGACAGTGTTAATACACCTTTTTCACCACTTGTGGTGGTGTAGGGTATAAAAAAATATTTTCGTTTGTTTTGTTTTTTATGAAGAGAAAAAAATTGTAAAATTGTTGCCAGCAAAAGAAATTGACCAATATTATGGCCTTTTTTATGATGACAACCATAATAAAAGTGATTTCAACAATGACGAAACATAAAAATGTAACTTTCGATTTAAAAGTTAAAAATAAAAAAATATAATTTATTGTTTAGGAAGAAGAAGAAAATCACATCTTTCTCATATAAAACTTTTATTGAATTTCCATGATGAAGCAAAATTATTTCATTTTAAGTTATTTTTCTAAATTTTTTTTGGAGAATTAATTTAATTCGCACGAATCACCTGGAAATTCATAAAATGTGAAATCAAAAATATTTCTTACAAATTATGATTGAAAACAGTAAATAAGATTTGTAAGAACTGTTAACGATTACACTTTTCACCTTCACTTTATTTGGAAATTTCAAACGGAAATATTATTTTTGGAATTTTTCGAATGGTGATGAAGTGTGATTAAGGAAAACTTTGCAAAAAATATTGAATACAAAGTAGACAAATAAATGCTGAGACTGATTTAACTAAAATATAAAATTTTCGTGAAAATTTAAGTTCTTTGTGAATACTGAATTTTTTACTGAAAAAGGAAATTTTCAAGAAGAAATTAATTTATATTCAGATAAAAACTAGGAAAATCTCTCCAAATGGCTGAAAAGTTCCTTTTTCCCCGTTTTACATTTTTTTTAACAAAAATAGAAATACATTTATTAGCCAAAAACAAAACAAGTGAGAATGCTACATTCGGCTTTGCCCAATCTTTAATACCTTCTTCCACGAAGGATTTATAAAAAATTGTAGTAACAAAATGAAAATCCATCTACAAGATGGATGGATCCATCTACAAGAGGCTGCCACTTTTCAGTGCACATTTCAAAATTATGTTGTTTATAATATTTTGTCATTATTGCTTTATCAAAGCGCCAAAATTCATGTAAAAGTTTCGATGTTAAAGGAATCGCTAATAAGGGGGATACCCCTCCTAACCGTAAATTACGTAGCCTACTATAAAGCATTGTCAAAGAGCTTTCAAATGCCAATTTACCTTATAGAGATATGCAATATTAACTGCTTTATTTGTAAGGGGGATATCCTCTCCTTTAACCTATCCAAACATTTTGAGGGTGTAAAATTTCTTTATAAATAAAATAATCGAGTGTCAAATATCATGAAAATTCAATAAACTGTTTAATCGTAAACTTTGGTGAAATTTTTCAGATTTAAGAAGTTGTCTCAGAAATCGGCCAATAAGTTTTTTTTCTACTGAATCGATTTGGTCGGTTAAAAATAAGAAACTTCTTACGACAATAGTAAATAATTAGACAAAATGTCACTGAGTGCGATATATATTTTTGCGGATTTGTGCCAACAAGAGACAAAGTTAATCAGATTTTGATTTAATATAATAATACATAAACTATTTGGGGTCTTAGGTTTGCAATCTAAATATCAAACTTGGTATACTGTCATCACCGCTTGTTTAATTGAAAAAGTGATTTTTTTGTGCAAAATTGAATTTTTTGTGAAAAATTTGATTTTTTTAGTGAAAAACTGAATTTTTTAGTGAAAAACTGAATTTTTTTCACTGAAAAATTTAAGTTTTTTGTGAAAAATTTGAATTGTTCGAGAAAAATTTGAATTTTTTGTGAAAAATTCGATTTTTTTTGTGAAAAATTGTTTTTTTTTTTATTTTTTGTGAAAAATTTGAATTTTTCGTGAAAAGTTTGGATTTTTCGAGAAAAATTTGAATTTTTTGTGAACAAAATTATTTTCTGTGAAAAATTAGATTTTTTTGTGAAAAATTGTTTTTTTTAGTAAAATCTGAATTTTTTAGTGAAAATCTGAATTGTTTTGAAAAACTGAATTATTTCAAAAAATCAATTTTGGTCAAATCAATTTAATGATTTAATTTATAGTAAAAAATAATTTTTTATGAAGAATTCAAGTTTTTGAAAAAAGTCTTTTTTCGGTGAATAATTTCGTTTTCAGTAAAAAGACAAATTTTACTCAAAAGCTGGTTTTTGCGTGGAGTACTTCACTGCATAACAAAATCTACTCAGTCCTAGATACCGAGAGAAATTTGACAAATAACGACCTATAAAAAAAGTCTCTTAAAACGGGGATTTCGCCAAATTGAAATACTTTGGATGTAATAATTTTCCTGATTTTTGAATATTAATATTTACTTTAAATAGAGTGTACATTTCAACAACCACACCAATCATTTAACCATTTCATAGACAAATCAAAAATCTACCATTTAATTTCTAACGTTTAACTTTTTGACATGAAAATTATTGTAATCAAATTTATGAATTTTATCTGCAAAATTTGTATGAAGAGAATCATTTTCCATGGTTCTATAAGGCAGATATTATTTTCATCATAGCAATTCCTTAAAAAAGAACTAAAGTTTTTAACTCACGCTATAATAGTTCTAGAGGTAATTGATAATATTTGTGATTTATTTTGTACACAAAAGCTGGTTCCTTGGGAAAGCACTTGCGATGGGCTCAAACTATTTAGTTGTTCGGTAATTAATATTTGCTTATTATTTGGTAAGTAATAGGGATGAAATCTTAATGCTTTCACAGCAATAGTAATTTAGATATTCGATAATTAATATTGATATTTTACGGGGAATCACTTTCCCTGAATATGACCGTCATATATTTTGTCCAGTAAATAAGTTCCTATAAAAAGTGATTAGAATCAAATTTTAAAATTCTCAATGTTGTAGTTCTTAGATCCTTTCTACAATTTGTGTGTTAGAATAGTTCTTCCAACATACAAACGCAGATTTATTTTAATATACATTTATAATTAAATTTAAGTAATAAACTTATTTTTTTTTTGTAAATACAATGTTTTATAAAAATTTGTGGAATAAAAATTATTTCTTTTTTAATGAAAATTCGGAATTTTAGTTTTTTTTCCTTATTTTCTCAGAATTTATTTATACATATTTTTAATTTGATTACTGCTTTTTTTGCAATATCTTGTATCAAATTTTTATTATTTGCTTTTAATCAAAATCTCTGAAATTCTCATTTCAAACAAATTGCCTGCGACTTACAAACATTTTCTAATAATTGAGAGATAAATTAAAAAATTTCAATATTCAATATAAAAGTTGATGAACGCATCATCTGTTGTTGATATTGTTGTCGTTGTTGTTGCGCACCAATAGCAATATTGCATCCATCAACTGCCATTAGTTTGAGTTGTTCAGATGTTTATGGACGTGTGTGTCTGAGTGTATTTGTTTATGCGTGGATTTTATGACAAAAATGATTTTTCATCATTGAAATAACATTAAATTTCAATTCGCCATTGTTTGAATTTTTCTTTTTTTCGGAAATTTCAGTTATCGGTAAATTCAACGACTGCTACTGCGGCTGCTGGTATTTCAAACTTCTATTGTTGCCGTTTGTCAGCCGCTTTTCAAAATTATATTATTGTTAGTTTATCGGCAAAAATGTTTGGTTTTATTTCTGTGTGTTTCTTTTTCTTCTCATCTATTTTTCATTATTTTTGTGTGGAAAAATTGCAATCGTGTTCACATGTTGTGGCCATGTTTGTTATTTTTAGGTATTGCGGTAATGCGGAATGGGAATGAGAAGAGGAGTCAAAATGAAAAATAATAATAACAAGTAAGTAAAAAGTAATTAATGCCGACTTTTTAACACACTATACCACAACACAGCGCAGGTGAAAAATATTATAAACTGGCCCTCGTAAAATTTAATTTTATGAGTTTTTACTGTATAAAATATGTTTATAGAAAATATTTTCATTACATGAAAAAATATGAGAAATGTATGCGATTTGTGGTGTCTTTTGTAACGGGAGTGTTATGGAAAATTATGAATCCTCGTATTATGTATATGGATGGAATATTACTACAATAAATTAATTTTTTTCACCTAAAGCGATTTTCGATAGACGAAGAGATATGGTCATATGTGGAAAGTTCTTCCTAGGATTTAGTATATGGACTTGAATCTATCATACTTGGAATAGCAATCGTAATACACTGACCATTTCTCACTTGTATTAATGAAGAGCATTGAAAACCCATCAAAATATAGTGGCATATGGTTTTGAAATGACCACTGTCACTGCTACTCTATTTTTGTATACAAAAATAACAACAACAACTGGAACTAATTCCATTGAAGGTAAAATGTCTACTAATAGCATTAGTTTGTGTAAATTTTAGTTCATTCATGTCCATTCACGCATTTGTTTTTTGCCCTTTCAAAACAACTACACACCCATTTACCACAACCACATTTATCGACGTTACATTTAAATTTTAATGTAAAAACAACAACATATTTATACCCTGCAAGATGACAACATATAAATGAGGATAATATTCAGTTTGTCACTTCGTGCGTCAGGTTAAAAGGAATCACTAGTCAGACAATTTCTTTTGGAGAATATTCTCGATCGATTGAAACCCTGTTTGAAATCTTCCTGAAATTATCCATATCTTCCTAGTTTTACTATAAATATTTTCTCAGAATTTCTCGTTGGCTACCCCCGATTTAAATATATACAATGTACACTGGAGCCTCGGCTGCTGTAGTCATCTCGATTTTCATTGTTTAAGTTTACGATGCTTTTAAAGAAATTAAAAAATTCGATTTGTGTCATTACAATTTAAAGTTGTCTAGGTCCAATTTTTACCTTAATTTGCATTAGCTCGATATGCGTCATTTTGATTTGAGTTGCTAGAAATGATTGAATTTTTTACATTATGAAAAGTTCAAAATCGGCAGCAAAGGTTGTTAAAATGTGTAGAGCTCCTGAATTTACTCCTACAATAGGAATCACAATTAACAATAGAGAGAGTGATAAAAATTTAAGTAGCTGGAATACTACATCTAGTAGTAGCGGAAATTCTAATAATATCGAAACCTGCAACGGTTGGATTAATTTGCTTTTTCATAAAAAAAGGTTTTTTGCCTCGTTTTGAATATTTTTTTTAATAAATAAAAATCCAGTGTATTTATATGAAAAAAGTTGACTCGATATGCGTCGCATTTCTCCCAATTAACGACGCAAGTCTGGGCTCTAGTGTACTGTATATATATAATCGTCTTTGCTGACTATAACTTTCCTACTTGTATTTGCTGCATTTGTGTGTTTGTTTTTTAATATTTTGTAATTTTAACATGATTTTTTTGTTGTGTTCTCAGTGTTTGTTCATTGTTGTTATTTTTATAAAGAAAATATTTATTTAATAATATTGTTAAACTTTGTTAAATATTTCGCTTTGTGCCAAAAGTGCAAAAATAAAAAATATGTGTCAGAGTGAAAGAATGAGTGGAAAACAAAACAAAAAAAGTAATAATAAAATGCTCTCAAAAGGACTTTTGATGAAAGTGATTTTTTTAATTTAATAAAATTTTATTGTTAAAT
This sequence comes from Cochliomyia hominivorax, assembly GCA_004302925.2. NCBI lineage: Eukaryota > Metazoa > Arthropoda > Insecta > Diptera > Calliphoridae > Cochliomyia > Cochliomyia hominivorax. Next base: position 4,534,541 of record PYHX02000467.1, on the reverse strand, counting down.
ATAAAGAACATGAAAGTGTAATTTAACAAACAAAGAAAAAAAAAAATAATTTAATTCTCTGATTTGTTTATATATTTTTATTTTTTTTATTGTAAACAAATTCTATATTAAGTTTGCACTTAAATTCAATAGTTTTTATAAGTGACCTTACTGCCATAATATACAAACGGTTCTGGTTTTTTCTTCTCTTTTCACTTTTATGCCCATACCTTTTTAAATAATAATCTAGATAATGTATTTGCGTATACTTAATAATTGATATTAAAATAGTTTTATATTGCTCATACGTCATTTGTAGTTTTTGAAAAAATTTGTCTAAAAAAAATAAATTTGCGTCAAATGTTTCATATTTTTGTTTATATTTGTGTTTTTCAGTCATTTCCCAAAAACTTCTGGATGCTATCAATGATATTACATCGAATATCATTACTCTCAAGAGACTTCGTTTTCGGTTCAAAAAAAAAAAAAAAAAAAAAAAAAAAAATTAAATTAAATTTTTAAATTTTTGATCTGTACAGAGATGAAAGTGATTTTTTTGCATGGACAGCCAGCCAACATACGCAAGAACATAGATCAATCGATTTTGGAAGTGATCTCAGTAAACTTTGTAATATATTTCACTTTGTGCCAAAAGTGCAAAAGTAAAAAATATATGACAGAGTGCAAGAATGAATGACAAAAAATCCACTTTCGCCGTGCATACATAAAAGGAATGTTATTTCCTACTTCTATATAATAGTAAATATATTTGCGAATACTTAATGTAATTGATGTAAATGTTATTTTATATTACTCATACGCCTACATATTTGATTTATTGTTTTTAATAACATTATTTAGATTTTGATTAAGCGAGGCTTCACAATGGCATTCTTTGTCAAATATTTATCAATAATGATAAATAGGATCCTTTAAAAAATCCTTTAAGAGATGAGTAAAAATTAACGACATTTAGAAATTTTGGAAAGAATATCGTAAATTGTTAGACATCTATTAAAACTCAATAAACCTAAACCATTATATACAATGAACAGGATCTACCGAGGTCTAAAGGAGAGATTGTGATTGAGCATCACTCAACGATTAGCGGTCTGACCGCGTCGTCCCAAACGTATGGCCAAGAACCACAAGTTGCATTAAATTTGTTAAACTGTCAGTTCAATCCTACTTCCCTCAGGCTTGAAGATCTATGGACTCACTAAAAAAAAGGATGCCGGATTTTTACCTTTTTTTTGTTGTTAAAAAATATTATATGTGTAAGTGTTTGAGAATTACAATTCTAGTAGTATAACCAGAGAGAGAGAGAGAGAGAAATCCGCAGTGCTAATAAATGATCTACCAAAAACTCCTGGAGATTTTTATAACTGAATAATCTTAGACATTATGTAATTTATGGTTATATTTTAAGTATGAGACCGTTTACGAAACATACGAAATCAAAATTATCTCAAAAGCTTTCTTGCGTCATATACAGGCTTAGGTTAATAGAATTGGTAATTTTAATTTCCCAGAAAATCAGAAAGCGTTTTTTTTTTTTTGAAAGACTCTAATAGCTAGATGTGCATTAAATAAGGCTAATTACTTTTAATAGATTTATAATTTGGAAAGAGGAATTAAATAGAAAACAAATAACTGACATTCCTTTCATGGGCCGTCTTAATTTCCCATGTAATTTAATCTTATTTATGGATGTTACATTTCATGTAAATTTAACCTTCGATTCCAAAGTAACAGATTTATATCCAACTGTGTAATGTTAGCAATTATCAGAAAAAAATATCATATTGCTAACAATTCAATACTTTTTTAAATAAACTCAGCTGATCATCTTCCCATATTAATGCTTTACTGTACCATAAGAAATCACCTAAGTACTTCAAATTTTGAAAATGCTGCAAACCGCTTACCAAATATACCACGATTTGAATGTATTTGTACGACCTCAAAGTACAAGGTTCAAGGGCATAAATTTGCTTTCTATGACAATCTGACTGTTCTGTCTTAAAACTAAATAGAAAACAAGTAAGTTATATTCGGCTATAGCGAATCATCAATAACATTCACCACAAATGCATGTGCATATAAATACATTATGCTTCGTAAATACATACTTACGCATACATTTACAAATGTATTAATAATACGTTTAATAAAAAAGCTTTTTCGAAATATTACAGAGGAACCTTTAATAAAATTGGTTATATTTTCGGCTATAACTCGTTTTCTATAAGACCGATTTTGATAATTTTTCGAAGAGTAATGAAGTATATATTATTTAACATTAAAAGAAAATTCGCTTGAATTTAGAGACTGCCTCAGATATCGGTCTTTTTCTTTTAATATACTGAACTGATTTTACTGGTTTCAAATAGAGAATTTCTCAGAACCTGAACAAATACTCTGTTTACATTTTTAATGACCAATGAAAAAGGCTTGACAATTTTATTTAATGTATAATAATTCTGTAAGTCTTATTATTAAAAACACATGTGCAGTTATCTTTAAAATAAACTCTCATTTTTATAGCATTAAAAATTCTTATTATGTTGCTCTGTAGCATATTCTTTATTTAATCCTTTTGTGCATTAAAATACAAATTTAATAATAATTTTATGTAAAAAGTCTTATAACCAAATTGTCATATGGTTTTTTATAATCCCACATCAATGTAACGTATTTTATTAATAAGAAATTTAATATTTTCATTATAAATCAAAACTTAATGAATTGTTTGGTGGAGAAATAATAAAAACTTCTGACGCCCGGAAAAATAATATTTTACTTATTAATATTAATTTATGCAATTAAAAAATCCTTTTTAATATCTTTCTTCTCCGAAATATTCATAAAATATACAAAAAAAAAAAAGGAATTGCATACATATAATACTCACACATATGGTTTAACATACACATACATACATAGATGCTTTATTCAAGTGCGTAAGTGTAGAAGAAAATTAATTCAATAATGCAATACAAAAACAAGTACAAATTTTTTAGTAAGTATAGCACAACTATGTAATACCCTACACCACAGTGTTGGTTATTAATAACTGCTACGAAAAATTTGTGAACATCCCTCGTATAACTTGCCTGCTTGATACTAAAATTTATGTGAAATTTGTGTCTTTCTAAAAGGTTTCTTTTTGGAGGGTTGTATGGATAAATTCGTACATCGGTTTTGAATTGCAAACGAACTTATATGGACAGCCCGCCGCACGGACGGGCAGGAAGTGATCTCGAATCGAATGGTACGCTTAAAAGTCTACAAACGTCTGCACAAATGCATAATACCTCTACCACTTATGGTAGTGTAGAGTATAACAAAACTGCTGGCTCTTAAAAAATACAAGCGAAAATTTTATTTCACGATAAATTTTCAAATGAAACAACAACTAAAGACAATAAAGAAAAGCGAAGAAAAAGAGAAAGAGTTGCCTGGAATAAAAGTATTAATGTTAATAAATAAATATAAAATTTCGACCACAGAAGTGCTTGAAATCTGTTTAAATCTTGATTTATGCCAACCAAATACACTTTCGGTTTTTGGTTACACAAGTCTTGATGGCAAATTCGTTATACTTATACTTCTACATATACATATGTATATATGTAAGTATGTCATTCACAGTTACGCATACTTTTACTTTTTTTCCGGGAATCCATTAATGTTATTGCTTTTCCTTTGTGTGTGATTGTATGCACAAAATAAAATGATTAATGAATTCATTCAATATGATACACACACATATTTACATACGCACTCACAAACACAGAGAGAGAGTCAATATTTAAACTTAAGAAACATATCGAACTGAAATACTTAATAACAATAACTAAAGCAACAACGAAAAAAACTGAATTAATTGTTCATACAACAAAATACCAGCCTTTTCCCTCGGGTTTGTACATTAATGGATGCAACTTTAGGATTCATTGGAAATAATAAGGGAGGCAGTTCATTTTGGTTTAATAAAGATGAAAGACAATGTTTGTTTGGCGAATAATGTTTTCTGAGTGAAATATTTGTAAAATGAATTTAAAAGAAAAAAAAAACAGAAAAAGGAAAATTTTCTATAGAAAATCAAAATAATGAAAACTTTCTTTATAAATTTCTCTTGAAGATAATTTTCTATAGAAAACATAAATTTAAAGGATTTTTTTAAATAAAAAATAAAAATAAGGAAAAATTTCCATAGAAAAACTAAATAAGAAAATTTTCTATAGAAATTTTTTCTTTAAAAAGGTTTAATGAGGAAATTTTCTAATTCGAATGAAGAAAATTTTCCATAGAAAAGCAGAATGAAGAAAATTTTCTATGGAAAATTTGAGTGAAGAAAATTTTCTATGGAAAATTTGAGTGAAGAAAATTTTCTATGGAAAATTTGAATGAAGAAAATTTTCTTTGATAAATTCAAATGAAAAAAAAATTCTTTGGTGAATTAGGAAAATGTGGATAAGGACAAAATTCTATCTAGATTAGGAAAGCTTTCTTTAGAAAACTGAAATAAAGAAAATGTTCTGTAGCAATCGAAATAATGAATGTTTCATTTTCATTTTATTCCATTTTTTTCATTTTCCCCCTTTTCCATGATATATTTGATTTTCTCATTTTTTATTTCTCCTTAAATAAAAATTATATTAAATATTTAATTCCAGGATAAAATGTTCTTAGAATTAAGGATGACAATATTCAAATAAAACCACAAAAACGTTTCACATATCCACATAATTTAATAAGAAAAATATTTTTCTGTGAAATTAAAAAATGGAAATTAAAATTAAAAATTATTATAAAAATGAAATAACAAACTCGATGCCACAAAAATGCTAACGAAATTGAAAAGATGAATATATAAAATTTCTATAAATTTAAAAATATCGCAAATATTTTATTAAAAATTATTCTGAATTATTATAAGTTTCCTAGAATATTTCTGTCAGTGCCTTTAACTCATAAACTTTTTCACAGTGTTTACCGCAAAACCTGAAAATGGTTGTGACATTTTTTATCTGATATTTTAAAATATTATCAAATGATAATAACAAGAACAACAATAACAACTACAATAATAACAACATTTAAAATGTTTATGAAAGTATGTGTAAACATGAACATTTAGCCTTGTCACTATTGAAGAGCTCATTAACAATTAAGCAGCGATAATCCATCCTTGTCATTTATTCGTTCATCCATTCACTCAAGTGACAATTAAACAAGAAACATCAGTGTTCATCTGAACAATATCGACCGACTGTCCGACCACTAGCATTATTGTCATCACCGCCATCAGCCTCATGACCATGATGACCATCATCATTGTCATTATGTCGTAAACATTTTGATGGTCTTTTTTTTTTTGTTATTTTCGTTGAAAGCAAAAGCTGAATTGTAAATTTACCTGTGACACTTTTTTAATTATTTGTTTGTTTTAAATACAAAAAAAAAAACTAAAAATTCTTAAAATAATTTTTTCTCATTAATAAATTTAAATTTAATTATGTGAAATCAAAAGATTTTAAAATTTTTAATAAAAAGGTTCTTTATTTCAATTTTAATTAAATTAAATTTTCTTAGAGTAAAATTTTCTTATTCAGATTTTCTATAAAAAAAATTTCTAAGTTAGATTTCCTATAGAAAATTTTCTCTTCGTTAGATTTCCTATAGAAAATTTTCTCTTCGTTAGATTTCCTATAGAAAATTTTCTCTTCGTTAGATTTCCTATAGAAAATTTTCTCTTCGTTAGATTTCCTATAGAAAATTTTCTCTTCGTTAGATTTCCTATAGAAATTTTCTCTTCGTTAGATTTTCTATAGAAAATTTTCTCTTCGTTAGATTTTCTATAGAAAATTTTCTCTTCGTTAGATTTTCTATAGAAAATTTTCTCTTCGTTAGATTTTCTATAGAAAATTTTCTCTTCGTTAGATTTTCTATAGAAAATTTTCTCTTCGTTAGATTTTCTATAGAAAATTTTCTCTTCGTTAGATTTTCTATAGAAAATTTTCTCTTCGTTAGATTTTCTATAGAAAATTTTCTCTTCGTTAGATTTTTAGAGTTTTTTATTTGAATTTCATGTACACAATTTTCCTTATCCCAATTTTCTATAGAAAATCTATTTATTAATATAAAAATTTGAAACATGCGATACGAATTTCTTGAAATTTGAATTCCGTTAAAAAGAAACGATTTTTTTCAGTTAATAACTCTTCATATTTAGTCGCCCCATAAAGTTGGTGAAATGTCATCATTGAGAGCAACAACTACACCCCTGACTTAAATAACTGGGCAAAAGTGGTCCAAAATATTAATCTAAGTATTGAATATTTCAATCTTATTTTAAGTAAGATTTGAATCATTATTAAATTCTCCAACTAAAACATAAAACGCCTAAAAGGCAACAACAAACAAAATTTTAAACAATTTCCATGTTCATTACCAGCAACAACTTCTGGCGGAGGCAATGCCATCAGCAACTGACAGCTGCAGTTACAACAACAAAAAAGAAATCATCTTAATTCGTACATAAATTATAAAATCTTCTGTATATTTTAGCGGCTGAAGTTGTTCAAAAGGCAACAACTTCATTTGCAACCAAATGGTTGCACAAATGAAGTAGAATGATGAAATAAGAAAAAACTTAAAAAGAACAAATGCTAAAATAAATGATAAATGACAAGCAGGTGGATGGTGGTTTAATGAATTGAAGCGAGAGGAGGGTTATACGGGTTTTTGCTAGATTCTTGTAAGTGTTGCACGTAAACTTTGAAAATTATTTCCGTTTGTTCTATACAACTTTATGCCACAGAAAAGTTGCATGTCATCTTTAGTTTTGGTTTTGTTCTCTCTGTTACTTTATTTTTTTGTTCATCGTCATCATGTTTATTATTAGAAACATTTCAATTCTATTGAATATTGTTAAACATTTTCTGAACGATAGAAATGATTTAAATTGCATATTTTAGTTGTCACAACTAACCACCATTAACTGAGTTTTTCTTTATGTTTCTTTAGTTTCGCCGCATTCAATTCAGGATTCAGTTTACAATTGCAAAAATTTTATTTAAATGTCAAAACAAAATCAAATTCTACATAAATTTCCTGTCATTACGATGAGTGTGCTATAAAAGTGTTATACCATTCAAAAGGATTATTGTGGTTATGGGGAGGAAAGCGAAGGGGAAATGTATATGCACAAACTATAAATTTTATTACATTTTGAAATGGGTTGCAAAGTCCCTGAGCCATAATTTATTATTTCTTGCACTGTTACTTTAGAAATGTCCAACAACAAATATCATCAACTAAATACTCAATCTGTTGCATGTAAATATTCTTTACATTTGTGTCTTTTTCTACACGTTTTTATTGCAATTGTTGCTGTACTCTGCACAAGTTGAGTTTTACTTGTAACCTGATTGTTTTTGGTTACTTGCCATACAAAAGGACATTTCCATGAAACCACTATCCTTTTACTGCCAATTCCCTTCAAGAAATCATTCGAGGAAATACTCATGCAAGTGTGAATGTTTGTATGTGTATGTATTTCAGGTTTTTCGAAAATAACTATTTAAATGTGTGTAGACATTATTTGTTTCTTATTTGTCATGTTTAGGTTTGTGCGCAGCCTTTGCTGTTTTTGGGAATTAAGACCATTTTGTTTTAAATCAATTATCCACTTTAATGGCTGCCATTAAATCTGCATAAATTATTTGCGATTGTGTGACATTTTTAAACCGCATTTTTTACAATTCTTTTCATTTTCAAAAAATGTTGTCAAGTACTGACTGTTCTTTCTTCGTTTCTATTGTATTTTTGTGGACTTAAAAGGAAAAGAGAATGGAAATAAAATTTATTTTATTATTTCAAGTTTATTGATTTGCATTTTTATGTGGTACTTGTTCTAAAGTCTTTTTCTTGGTCCTCGGTTTCATTTGTATTTTCAAGAAAGTAACATAAATGTTTGTAATAAATCATAGAAGATTTAAGCTAGAAATTTACAAGGATGAAAAGTATGTACACGAAGTAATTTTATAATATAATTTTAAACAGGACTGTACAGCAGAAGTCATGATAAATTCATGTTTATACAAATCAAACAATAATAAATCCGCATTTCCAATCTATGATGACTCGCTTTTAAACACATATATTTTTGTGCCACAGTTTCATTGATTGGAATCTTAACTCAAACTGAATTTTAACTAAATTAGAATTTAAATTCAGATTCAGATTCCAGTAAAGTTTATGTTTATTTCTAGTTCAGTTCTAGCTCAGCTTTAGTTCATATCCAGTTCAGTTTTAGTTCAGTTCTGGTTCAGTTCTAACTCAGCTTAAGTTCAGTTTAAGTGCAGTTCTAGTTCAGCTTTAGTTCAGTTCTGGTTCAGTTCTAGTTTAGTTTTAATATGCATCTGCAATAGAATCAGAACTTTACCAGAATCTGACAAGACTTGAACTGAGTCTAATTATGTATCCCTTCAAATTTTTTAGTGCACCTACTTTTTGTTCAATAATCTCGATACAGCTCCATACTCTCACGTATGTATTTACATACACACGTAAATTTTTACATATATAATTTATGAATTTATTTAAAGACCCAAATGTGAGTTTATTTGGAATAAAAAATTGAAATACAAAATTGAAGGCAAGACAATTGTTAAATAAAAGTCTAGACTGACCAATAAATACCACAGGGAATAAAACATATGAAAATAATAAAATAAAGTCATCTAAAATTACCAGGACTTAATCTGAGTAATCCCCCAAGTTATTGCCTAGAAAATGAAGCCATTTAATTTTTATTGTAGACATTAAATCAAAATGTTTTATTCACTTATTTATAACTCACAAGCTCACATCATCGTCATCATCACAAAACAACATAAACTGAAACTGATAATTAAAATTGTTTTTTGTTTAGAATTAAAATCGATTGTCGAATAATTCCAAAAGGGATTTCGACAAAGGCCGTTTTACATATAAATTATAAAATTAAATAAGATTTAATTATATTTGAAATTAGAAATAAATTTAAGATTTATTTTTAGAAACGAAATATTTTTAATTTAGTCAGATGAATCCTTATGTAGGGATAAGATAATATTATTTATAAATAATTAATATTAATCATACGTTAGGGAGCTTCTTTATGAATTAGTACTCATACGCATGGGTGTTTAACAGAAATATATTTAGCACAATAATTGTAAGGAATTTTTTGTTGCTTATTATATTTGAAATGTATGTTTATCTAATTTATTTTTATTTCTAGTTTTACTTCTTACGTTTTCTTTGATTTCACGTGGCAGTGCGTATGGCTGATTTTGGCATATCCAGAAAGGCTCCATGTGTAATTAATATCATCGATATGGGTTCTTATAAATAAATAAAATAATTAATAAAATACCTCATTTCAAAAATATTTTCAATAAAAAAAGAATATTTCTCTCGAAATTTCCTCATGCCCAAAAAAAAAAAAATCACTTTACACTAAAAATATGATTTTTCACAAATATTTAATTATTCACTTAAATAAAACTGAGCAGATACATCGAATTAAAAAGAACTCAACTAAACTGAACTAGATTTGAAGTAGAACTGAACTATAAACAGATTTAGAAATTAATTCAGAACTTAACTTGAACTTAACTAGAACTGAAACTTAAACTAAACTGGAATCTGTCTTAGAATCCTGTCTATAATTTTAACTGTAGCCGTTGTTGAGTCTAAATCTAAATCAAAAATTTTGGAGAGAATGAATTTTATTTATCATTACAATTTCAGTTGGACCAAGTTTTTATTAAAATTGTATGGATATCAGAGAGAATGATAAACATGTTTCTTTTCTACATTTGTTTTTTATTTTTAATTTTGTGTTAAAAGTAAATATTAATTATCAATAAATTTTAAATTAACTGAAACAATTAATATTTTATAAACATTTTTCAATGTAAACATAAATATGAAGCAACCATATTCAAAAGAACGAAATTGGTGTAACATTTAAATGAAAGTTTTTTTTGTAATCACTAAAATACAACAACATACTCAGTCATTCTTTTTTTCCACTTTTCTCATCGAAAGAAAATAAAAAGATAGAAAACACAAAATGAGAAACAAAAAAAATATTGCAATTCAAATGTCAACTCTCTGGTTAACTTATAAAGAAAGAGATTCGCAGAAATTAAAGAAAAAATACACAAGAATCAATGGAAACTTTAAACGCTGACTTTTGAAATTAAAGTTGGTTGCAGTTCTTTAATTCGAAACCAATATTATTGAAATCTTATGTCTTTTATATACTCACACACCACATGTAGCCATTTTCATGATTACTTATTATATGTGTATACTATACATATACGTAAACAGCTGTGTTCATAAGTATTCATTTCCATTAGTGGGTCTTTATGTGTTTTCCTTTTGTATTTGTTGAGTCAATAATTCATTAAAGTGTGAATGTATGTGAAACATACTTTTTTTGCTCCTTTTTCATTTACAATCATTCGCCATTCGCCAATTCCTATGAATTTTAGCTGAATATGCTTCTACAATGTATAAAATTGTTTGTGTGTGTATGTGGATTGCAATAATATTATAGCTGTTGCTCTTATTACTACAAAATACATATACAAACATTCATTTTATACTCCAAATGTATGTTTTCTCTTGTTATTTTCAACTTGTGGTCCATTAAAGTTTGGTTGATACAATTTTTCCAATGACAAAAAGGAAACACTGTTAATAAACAGCAGTTGCAGCAGCAACAGCAATAATCAGCAACAACAGCAG
>PYHX02000467.1:4491043-4523647 GCA_004302925.2 Cochliomyia hominivorax | reverse complement strand
TATTAAAAGAGTATTGATGAGCCCAAAAATTATCCAAAAGTGTGGTAGATTGTAAACGGAGTTGTATTACCTGTTTGTGTAAAGGGGCAGAATGCACTATAATGACGTTAATTGAAAAATTTCATCACTAGTAATTAATTAATTATTAATTTTGTAATTATAACAATAATTTTTATTAAATAAAAATATACTAATATATATGTAAGTTAAGAAATTTTTAATCTCACTCCTTTATTATAAGTAAATGATTCGAAATTCCCAATCTCCTCACCAATTGGCATCAGTCTATTGTTTATGTTTGTAGTGTTACGTATTTATTTAATATTATTTTGTAGAGTTCACAAAATTATTCTTATTCTCTTCCTTTCTATCTTTATTTAAGATATACTCTTTTTCTTTTGATTCCTCAATATATATTTTGTTAACTTTAACTTATCGAATATAGAAGAACAACAAAAATAGATGTATGACGAGGACCGACAACATAAATAATATATACAAACAAACCATATATTTAAATAAGATTAGAACTGAAGAATAATGTTATGTTTGTTATCATAAACACTCATGCTAAATACATATACATAATACAAACACACATACAAATATATATTTTAGTACATTATTATGCTTACATCTACGAAAAATATTTTCGAATTTGAAAACTAAATTTTATTTATTTCTTCTACTAAACATTAATATTTACGTATTTGTATTAGTGTATGTGTATGATTTTTTGAAATTTTGTAGTAAGATTTTGTTTGAGTGTTTGTCATACCGACAGTTAAAAACATTTATAAAATATAGATTTTCAAAAATATTTCCTAAATCCTTTTCAGCTAAAAAAATAGAGTCAAAGTCAAAAACAAAAGCTCAGCAAGACGACTTTATTGTTGTCTGTTTGTAAGTGTGTAAATAGTTGTGTGTGTCAGAGTGTATTTTATTTTATATTGTATTTATTGCTTAAAAGGACACACAAATAATATATGAACAAAATAATAATACACTGAAAAAATATTAAGAAGTTAACCATTCTAATATTACTAAAAAACTTTAATTTCTAATTGACTAATTAACTTTATAATTAAAAATTTTAAAAAATATTTGAGCCATTTAATAACAAACATATCGAAGCTTAGCTGGTCGAAAAATCAGATCAAAATATTTATAATTGTAGGTCTGTTATTATACCCTACACCAAAGGTGGGATTTATGCATTTGTGCTGAAATTTTGCATAAGTAAGTCTTATAATATTTTAAAACAGTGTGCTAAAATATGGTAGGTCCATTATTTTTCATAGGTTCCATAAACCCCCTTCCAAAATCACTCTTAACTTCTTACATTTACGTTGGTATTGGTACATAATAATTGTTCAAAGTAAGACAAATAAAAAAATAAACCGATGTGCAGAATTTTACGAGGGTAGTTCATTTTGAACCGACGATGTGGTGTAGGGTATTCGATAGTCCGGCCTGACCGACTGTACATTATTACTGGTTTTTTATTTTAATTTGGTTATAAGTAAATTGTTATTATTTAGAAACTTATGTTTGATAACTTATCGATTTGTTCTTGGTTATATTGGTAAAATAACAGTGTCTTAGAACTGGTACCTGGAGTTACTGTGCCACACTAGTATACATTTTGTGTTATGGAACTTTACTGGACAAAAATGATCTCCCAGAATAGAGACAATTCATCTTATAAAATCCATCAATATAAAGATACTTCTATGATTATGATTAATATATTTTCAGCTCAAACGATCTTCTGGAATGAGATTCATAATATAAAGTTACTTTTATACTTATAGTCATACATATCACATATAATTTTAATTTAAATGAAAAATCTATCACAGTTTCCATATAAGACACCATTCAAAAGAAATCACCTTGCATAAGTCTTCCAATTGAACTGAAGCCTAGTTCAAGTCAGATTTCTGGCAGAGCTATAAACTTTGGTATCAAAAAAAGAAAAAAAAAACTATAGAACTTGGAGATTGATCATTAAGAAAGAAATAGATGGTGAACAATTATTTTATATCAAAAATTTCATGAAGAATCCAAAATTCGAATAACATAAATAAATAGTGCAATTAATGTGAAATTTAAATTTAATTTCAAAATTGTGTTTTCAAATTAGGGAACAAAAAACCTCCACTTTTCTTTACAAAAACAACCAAAATTCTAACCTAAAGAAACTGTCTTGCGTAATTTTCAAACGTATGAGTGATATTACTGCAAAATGTCAAAAAACAATAAAGCATTTCAGATGAATATTGGAATTTCAGATTAATATTAGAACTTAACCCAAAAGCTGTTTAATTATTCAAAACTATTAATAGGACTTTTAGTCAGATGTTTGCTCCAAACTCATTCGAATTCACTTTACACGCACTTTAAAGTTTCTTTAAGTTATGTGAAATTTTAGTTTTTTATTTTTTTATTATTTCTCAAAAGTAGATTAAAAACAAATATTCTATACAAAAATTCACAAAATCTTAAGTCATAAAAACGTGAAAATTACTTATGAATGATTTTGCAAAATCATACTAAGTATACGTATGACAAAACTGGATAAAGCATTTCAGATGAATGTTTTTTCTAGCATATCGATTTAAAAACACAACCAAAAAAAAACTTGATTTTGTTTATTGACAACTTGAATAAGTCTTGTGGTCAGATCTTTGATCCAAAAGAGTCCTTAAAAAATAAATTAATATAAAATACAGAAGAAAAAAACATATTGTCATGGAAAAAGTGTGGCCACCTATTTTTGGAAAAAACTTTATTTGTTTAAGATTCAAATTTCATGATGACCTAGCTTTCACCTGGTGCACTTTGCTGTACGAAATTTTTCCTTAATATTAGATTCATAAATCGAGACATGTATTAAAATTCGATTAGTAATATTTGGTACAACTCATCCTGACCATATTAATCTAATAAAACGGTTCCGATGTTCTTTGCTGGAATTTTAAGGTTGTCTTAGATTGTTCTATAACTTGTTTGTTGTTAACGGATTTTGCTGGTTTTAAATAGCGATTTGTATAATTATGAAATAGAATGACAAAGATAACGCACTTTCTTCAGCACTTATAGCGGTGGAGGGTATAAAAATAGGATCTTATTGTGTCTGCATGACGAACTGCTGTAAGCGCTGAGATTTGCAAGAACTACTTGAAAAGATTGTTTTATTATTTTGTCTTAAATCATACATTTTTTTATATTTTTTGCGAATTTACCACACAAAAAAACATATCCACGAGGCTCAAGTTCGGAAGTTCGCCCACCACCATTCTTACAGATCTGTAAGCCTGCAAATCAACTCTACAGTCACAATCATATTATAGCTAAATTTCAACTCAATATGAAGTATCTTTTTCCCCCATATTTTATAATACGCTTCTCCGCTATGCTTATGTGAAATATAAATCCATTAAAAGGACTTAGAGATATTCTCCTTTCAGACACTAACCCTGAAAACAATAACAAATTCAAATATTGTTAATTTGAAACATTGTTAATTCATTTTTATTTTTCTTTATCCCAATTCCTCGAAAATATCATTTCAAATTTTATTCATAAATATTTTTTTGTTAAGTGTGTGTGTTTTTTCGTATCTCTTTTAGTTGTTGTGCGTTCACTTGTATGATTGAGTGTGTATGAGTGGAATAAATGTATTTATACATGTGTTAGTTAGTTTTTATTTAGCATGAGTTGAGTACTGATTGCTCTTATGACTACAATTTTTTTTTTGTTATATTTTTTTGCTTTTTTCATTTTTGTATTTTTATATTTTGTTATTTTATTTCATTTCAGTTTTTTCTGTTCTTTTTCTATTTTTGTATATTTCGCCTACCAATAAATCTTCAACATTCATAAGCATCAACATACAATGTGCCACCACAAAAAGCTGTCTTTTCTATATATACACAAATAGTCACAAATACATACACACTAACATAAATAAACAATCGTATGTTTAAAACACATATGTGCTTGAAATGGAGTGTTGTTAGAGTCTCTTTGTGTGTGCTGCTCTTGGTGTGTATGTATACAAGGCACATTGGCAACATCACCAGGATTTTTATTTAATTTTGACTTTTTTGCTTTTGTAAAATGTTGTATTGTTTTGCGTTTTTTGTTTATATAATTTTTTTCTCCGTTTTGTACTTTTTTGATGATTTTATTTATTTGTATCAGAAGTTCGTTGTGATTTTGGATTTTCCTCTGTTTATATGTAAAAAGACTAAAATAATTCGAATGTTCTTTCTGGATGTTTAATAAAAATATTTCCTTAACTGAATATACGAACATTTGGATCAACTTAAACCACTTGTGTACTCCTTCATATATAATCTATCCTGAAACTGGAACGCTAATGTAATCCTATATCATTTGCATTATGAATGTATTTCAATTAATGAGCTGCTGAACTTTTGTAGAATACAGGGAATTAATATTCAAAACCATTTTTGAATAACCACTCAAAGAAAGGATAATGTAACGTATGATTAAAACTGATACCCAATATTATATATACGTATCATCAGTCCCACATTTCGGTTGATTGACAAAAAATAGTTAAAAAAATAGTTTTTTTTATTTAAATTGTTTGTAATAATTTTAAATTTCAGTGAAAATTTGTGATAATTTAGTTAAATAAATTAAATTTTTGGTGAAAAACTGAAATTTAAAAATGAACATGTAAAATTTAGCGTACGAACTTGTAAAATTGTAGCGTATGAGTAATATTACTGATATTAAGTATACGTACTATTCGCTTGCAAAATTTTTCTCCAGAATTCCCGAACATGTTTACATAATTTTAAAAGTATAATATATTATCTAAAAAACTGTTTCGATTCAATAACAACACAAATGTATTTATATCTTTTGGCGCCTTGAGGTAAATTCAAGTGAGGTAGGTTATCACACAAAGACAGACAAACATGTTTGAATATGTTAGTACTTAGTTTTCTTTCTTTTTGTTCATAAAAATAAAATGTAAAACATGATTTTCTTTATTTTTGTATATATTTTTGTAAATTTTATTATTGAAGTGTCTATGTTTGCATACATATGTAGTTGTGTTCCCATACACATGAATATTTACCACATTTCTCACCTTTCACTTTCTCTAGTATTTTTGTTCTATTGTTGTTATTTTTCTATATTATTGTATTTTGTGCTAAAAAAAATATTTATAAATAAATTTGCATGACAAATGAAAAATTTTCAATTTTTTCTTCTTCTCTTACATTTTCTCTTTTCTTCTATTATATTTCATTAAAACAGGTAACAAAAGTTCTTTGTATGTTTGTAGGTTTGTTGGTATTTGTACATGTCTAAATTGTTTTTTTTTTTTTTTTGTTATTATTGTTGTTGGTATTGCTGTTGTTGTCAATGTCTTTGCCATCATTTTGTTGTCGTCGTCATGATTATGATATTTGTTGTCAATGTTTAGAGGTTGTTCTTGTTTTTATTTTATTTATTATTATTTTCTCTCTTTAAACATTTGCCTTTTGTCTGTTTTCAGCTTTTTATACTTTTATGGTTTATGCTAAATTATAACAAGATAACAACAATTGAAACAGCTAACGAAGAAAAAACAAAAAAAAAAAAAAACAAAAACACAAAGCAAAATAATAAGAATTATAATAAATAAATATGTAAAAAATATATATTTATAATCACTGCTTTAATAGGAAAATTAAACAAACAAAATATGATAGCAAATGAACAGAAATATTCGATGAAATAGATTTTAAAATACCCTACACTAGAAACGGAATAATAGCTACATCATATTAACAACATACACCGTCATAAAGTTTCTTACTACTCTTTCATTATCTCATTGAAAATTCCATACTTCATCTCAGACTTCCTGAAGCAACATATCCATCAATACACTTAATAAACATTTCTTAACCTCTTATGTTGATAAAGGATATAATTATAGAAATAACAGATACATTGAAATAAAATTATCACATTTTTTATTTTCTCTTTATTTTTTGCATTTAGCTACTTTTGCTTTGTTTTCATTAAATTTGTTATTGTTTGAGATGCGTATATGAATGTGTGTCTGTGCATAAAAGAAACATGTTTTAATATAAATAAAATTCAAAATGATTATTATGTTGATAATGAGTTGTATATGTTTATGTTGATATCTTAATATATATTCTTATTGCATACAAATACACCTACGTATTATTCAAATATAAATTAACCCTTGGAAAATTGAGTTTAAAAATAATTCCTATATACTTATATAAGTATTAAAATAAATGGATGATGAGGTTTTATTCATCTCTTTGTCAAAATCCTTAATTTAATAATTTTGAAAAAAATTTGTGCTTTGATTTTAATATCAATTAAATTATATGAATGAAGGATTAAAGTATTTGAGTAATCAGTTGTATTTCAGTTCTAATTCAATTCTAGTTCAGTTCTAGTTCAGTTCAAATTCAATTCTAATTAATTTTTAGTTCAGTTCTAGTTCAGTTTGAGTTTAGTTCTTGTCCAGTTCTAGTTCAGTTCGAGTACAGTTGTAGTTCGGTCTTAGTTCGAGTTCAATTCTAGTTCATTTCTAGTTCAGTTCTAGCTCAGTTTGAGTTCAGTTCTAGCTCAGATTCTAGTTCATACTCTAGTTCAGATTCTGGTTAAAATTCTAAGCTAGAATATTGTTCTTATTATAGTTAAGATTCTAGTTTGAATACTGGATCACATTTTAATTCAGATTCTAATTCGGATTCTACTTTAGGTTGGATGTCTAGTTCAGATTTAGATCTGATTCTAGATGAAATTGTATTTCAGATTCGAGACAAGAATCTAGTTCAAATTATATTACTTTTCTATTTCTATATTAGTTAGTATATTTATTAAGATTTTAGTTCGAAATCTATTCAGTCCAGTTTCTTGTTAGGATCTAATATTGATTCTTTTCAGATTTAAGTTTAAATTTGGGTACTTCAGATTACATTTCAGTTTATAATTCATACTCTGGTTGAGATTTTTGTTCTGATATTAGTTCTGATTAGACCTGCATATAATAAAGATTTTAGTTAAGAATCTTCGTCAGATTCCAGTTGTGAATCTTCTTAAAATTCGAATTCAATTTCAGTTCAGATTCTACTTCAGGTTCTATTTTAAAATCTAGTTGAGGTACTGCTTCGATTCAACTCAGATTCAAGTTCGAATATTGATTCAAGTTTTATTTCAGGTTTGGTCCATATTCTAGTTAAGATTTTTGTTCTTATTATATTTCAAATTCTAATTCGAAAAATACTTCACACTCCCGTGCAGACTTTGGATCTGAATATATTTCTAAAATTGTTTAAATTTGACCAAATTCTAATTTAGTTTCTATTTCAATTTTAGTTTAGTTTTAGTTCTGTTCTGATTTTTATATAGATTTGTTCCAATTCTAGACCAAAGTTCAATTCTGAATCTGGTTCTTTATATGATTTAAATTCTAGTTCAGTTTTTAATTTAATTTCACTTCGGTTCTGCTTCAGATTATTGTTATTCTCATAGTAGAGCTTTAAAGAATTGTTACTAAAGTGTTAATTTTTTGTATTATCTCCTTTATCTCTTTTTATGGGTTAAACAATTGTTTCACTTATCAAAGTAAAACAAAGAGAAAACACAAATATTGAAATCTTAAACCAGAAAAGAAAACGTAATTGAACTTTTTTTGCTTCCATATTGTTTTACAACCTCCAGCCTTTTTTATCAAGTTTTTATTCAAAAGTTTTTTTATATTTTTTATTTCACAATTTTCTCATTTCTTGTGGTTTTAAATTGAAAAAATTCTTTTGTATTTTGTGTCTGTTTGTTTGATTGTTTGTTTTTATTTCTTAATATGTCCTTGAATTCGATATTATTATATGTATATGTGTGTATGTATATAAATATGTTTGTCATACATTAATGTCATATTAAATTCATATACATAAATTTAGCAAAAAAAAAACAAAAGAAAAGAAAAGAAAAAACGTATGTTTTAAATTAACAATGAAATGAAATGTCAAAAATTTAATTTCAGCAAAAAAATAAAATCAATAACATTCTGTGAAGGAAATATGAAATTCTACGAATTTTAAAAAATAGAAAATAAATTATTTTATTTGATTTTGCTTATTATGAGCAAAATTTATGATGAAAATTTTAATAGAGGAATTTTTTATAAACAAACGAAGAACAAAAATTCCATTATTATGTAAAAGACTTTTTTTGTACATAATTAAAGCCAGCTTTATGGAACATAACCTTAATATATTTTAATTTATTAACTAATGCTGCTACTTAATAATTTAATATTTAATTAATTGTCCTAAATACAATTTAAATTAAATATGTTTTTCCCCCCATTTTTATACCCTCCACTATCACAAGTGCTGTTGATTGTATATAAACTTTGTCATTACATTTGTAACACTCGGAAGGAATCATTCCAGACCCTATAATTCTTGCATCAAATCAAAATCTTACACGATCTTAAGTTCACAAACTGAAATGACATTTTGTCTTTATAATTTTATTATTTATGCTTTATTGCCTTTGCAAAAAAATTAAAATCGGTTCAGTGGAAAAAAGTCTATAGCAAAAATATAACTAATTTTATGACTTATTGAGTGTTCTTGTGTTATATTTAAAAAAAAAAAAACATAAGAAACATAACATATTTACTAACACATATTTGTGGTGGAGGGTATTGGAGATTCGGCATAGCCGAATATAGCATTATCATCTTTTTTGTTTTGTTGCTTTTGTTTTTATTGAATAGCCTTAATATATACGTATATTTTTTTTGTTTATTTACAATCTCTTTCTCGCCATTTGACATTTTCCGGTTTTTATTATTATTATTATTTTTTTTTTTGTTCTGTTCATTTCTAATCCTTTTATAATTGTGGTTAAAATGACAAAAATATTTGTCATTGTTGTAGTCATTATGTATCGCATAGATACTAAATTAGAGACTTCGAAATGCTTTTGTATTTTTGAAATTTTACAATAGAAAATCAAAATGTTCAATTTGAGGATTTTCGTAATGCGTGAAAACCACAAAACAAAATTTCAAAAATTAAGTGGACAAATTTTCATTTTTTTCACAAAGATGCCATAACTATTTGTGTACACATAGTCACAATACAAAATCCGAATAAAGCTGAGAAATAAAAGGTTAAATGACAAATCCATGTTACCCCGAACTCCATTAGCAAATTGAATTTTAATAAAAAAAAGTTCCAAATAAAACGAGAGAATGAGACCATTAATGTTGCTGATTTTTAGTAGATTAAAAAAAGGAGTTTTTTACGACATAATTTTAGTTATTTTTTGAGGTTAATAACAGTTTATAAGGGTAAAAGTGCAAAATTCAAGAAACTACTAAACTAATTTTTCTAAAAGGTATTTAATGTCGACAAAAGAAAACATGGTTTATTAGAAAATTTAAAGCAGAAGGACAAAAAGGAGTTTGAATTCTAAATTCTTGCAAAAATTTTTAGATAAAAATGGCCAGAACATTTTTTAAATCGTGGTTATACATTCAGTGTAAAAACTTGATATCGTATCTTTTATTATTATAATATTAATATAATATTGCACCTTAGAGCGAAGTATCTGGTCTTTCATAAAAGCTTTATTGTTCCCAGATTATCTAATAGATAATTGAGCCTTCTAAAATCTAATTAAATCCGTTTAAAGAAAATTTGGTTGAGAAAGAAATGGTCCACATGATATCTCTAAAACCTTCAAATAAAAAGCATTTTCGAAAAGCCTCCTAAAACACCCTTTAGGAATGCAGCCCGTTTAACTTATTACTCGGATTATTTAGTACGAAAAGTAAAAGCTTGTGCAGGTTAGAAAACATAAAAAGTTCAAAAAGTTTCTGATATGAACGCTGCTAAAAAATTTAGAGGCCAAAAAGTAAGCACGGAAATTTAAGTAAAGTTTTCTAAAAAAAAATTTTGCTGCATAATGTTTGAAAGAACGTATGTTGTGGTAGATATTTCGCAACTTCCTGGTCAAAAATTTTATGTTGCTCTTGCTCTTCGAAATTTTGATTTTATGTTACGCATGCTGTAGGACTCAAATAAGGAAAAAATTTCCCAAGAAGCTTTTGCTGTGGCAAGCAGTATGCAGTTGCAGCAAAATTGTTTTTAGAGCTTGTGTCCAGCTACCTGTTGGATATGATTTGTACATTCACACGATTAAAAAATTGAGTATCACTTTGCACCACTATGAGCTCTTGGGAGTTTTACAAAAAAGAAATTGCTTTTGTTGAGTAGGATCAAAATATAATATGTCCTAAGCTTAGATCAGTAAAGATATCCTGGAATCTTATATATTTTTGGCCATAATTTTTTCTGCAAAATCGATTGAATGGGGCATATAAAACTGAATATTATGACAAAATTTCTTTCTTATTTGTCGATTTATAATTAACAACTTTACGAAAGCTCTACGCTTGAACTTAGCGTTTGATTCAGATATCGGTCTATATCGTTTAATATACTCATTTTTACCTTAAAAAGTTTAAAAAGATTTAAAATCTTCTTTTTAAATATTTTAATTATAAAAATCTATCATTTTGAAAAAATACTATTAATAAAGGAAATCAAATGAAATTAAAATTGCAATTTTTTTATAACTCTCTGTTAATTGTTGATAGATTTTTTTATTACAATTTTAATTTATAAAAATTGTTAACATTTATAAATAATTATCAAGTTTGTACATTTCATTACATAATAAATTAATTCATAGTAATTAATTAACATGTTTATAATACTACAATTTTAATTGCTAAATAAAGAAATAAATATTTATTACATCAAACAACAAAAACAATAATTGCAATAACAATAAAAAGATAATTTGATTAAAATCCATTCCATATTTAAACTCCAAAATAAAGTAATTTAGTTAATGATTATTTTTAAGCAGAGAAAGGTGATTTTAAATGGAAAGGGAAATCAGGGATTTTTTGCTCATATTCGAATTTATTTCACGATCATACAAAAGACATAAAAGACTATATGTCGCTGATTTGCTTCAAAATCGTCATAACTCAAAAAACACAATTTTCGACAATGAATATGCAGTTTTTTTAAGTAAACGAACTACTCACATACCAGAGACTGAAAAAAAATAAATATTTTAAAATACAGAGAAAGGTGATTTTAAATGGAAAGGGAAATCAGGGATTTTTTGCTCATATTCGAATTTATTTCACGATCATACAAAAGACATAAAAGACTATATGTCGCTGATTTGCTTCAAAATCGTCATAACTCAAAAAAACACAATTTTCGACAATGAATATGCAGTTTTTTAAGTAAACGAACTACTCACATATCAGAGACTGAAAAAAATAAATATTAAATAATTATTTGAAAGAAATATGTTTCTCCTGAAATAAGTAATTTTTATGTTATGACTCTATTGCAGCAAATGAGCGATGTATATTGTCATTTCATTTAACCTCCATGACCACTTATCGACATTGAATCGGTAATAAAATGTAGAGTTATAAGATACCAGCTAACAACTAACAATACATTAATGTAAAAAAGTACCTTTTATGTTGTTTAAATAAAATAATATATTTGTAGTGTGTACTTTTCAATTATTGTAAAAACATAGTACTTTTAGAAGATCCAAAAAGTACCACAAAATGCCCTCAAATTATGTTTATCTATTTGAAGGTTTATATATTTTGTTTTATGTTTTTATGGCATTTATGTCAAGAAAATCAAAAAGTACCATTCAAACGTAACATTGGAAATTCCATAACGTAAAAATTCCTTTGAATTATTTTTATCTTTTATAATACAAAAATTACCTTTGAAAAATTCAAAAAGTACCACAAAATATCAACCAATTGAAACCATATATCCTCAATATCATAATTAATCTAAAAGATCAAAAAAGTAGCACAAAATCTAATATGATCGATTCTTATTCAAAATATAAATACTATATCTTTTTCTCCCTAAATGGGCCTATTTTAAAAAGCATCCAACAGCGGTCGGCTTATTTCCAAAAACAATAACAATAAGTACTGAATTTTAGATAGATAATATAGTTATACCCAATTTTAATTTAACCGATCATCTTAGAATCAGTTTCTTAGTCAATTTAACGATATTCGTCTGTCTGTCTATCTGGTTTGTTGTCCATGTATGCCTTGTGAACATGATGCAGATCACAATTTTTAAGATAACTTGATGAATGTTAGTACATATCATAATGACTACTGAAACTGTCGATAAAAGGTCCATTATTTCACATACATATTATATAAATCTTAAATATTAATCAATATTAACGAAAGTCGAAAGATAAGTCTTACTATATTTTAAAGTGATATGTTAAATTATACGAGGATCGTTTAATTGTTTTCTATAGTACATATAAGTTGATACTGCATTTTAGTTTTAATAAGACAACTATTAACAGGAATCGTTGAACGAAATTTTACGAGGGTCTGTCTATAATTATCTATGGCTCCCGTAAAAGTCCCACACAAAAATTTTACAAATATATTAAATCTTTAAGCAAAATAAAAAAAAGGAAATTATACGAGGGTCCTGAAATAATTTTTTCTAGATACTATTTATAACCAACAATATGGATAATGGTATTTCATAGTTGGTTTACACTGACTACAATTTTCTTGTTTTCACAATGTTCATTAGAAAATATAAGGTAACCGATTTTCTCCGTTTTATCCTTTATATACCCTACACATGCGAATTTTAAAAATAGTTTTGAAAAGGATCTCTTTGAGAGATTCCAAATTCTACCTTTATCCCTTAAGACTGTATGATGATCTGTCAGTTTTTAACGTTACTTTATATATAGACAAACTTGGACGAAACTCTCCAAGAAGGACAAATTACCATTTGACCATTTTCAAATCAATCAACGTTTTCTCTTTTAAATTCTGTTACAATTTTATTTTAAATACTTTTTGTAGAAAACAATTTTAGTCATTTCTATTAAATTAATTTTTTCTGTTGAAAATCCCAAATAAATTAAATCAAAATCTCATTTAACTGACACGTGCTGCAAATTAAGAATTAATAAATGACCTTTAAATAAAATAAATTTAAATGAAATTAATTATTATTTTTTTTATTTTATTTTTATCATGATAAAAATTTTATCGTAAAATATAAATCTCTTTTAAACTTATAAAACGTTACTTAAACTACTAAATCCACATCAACCTTTATTAGACTTTAGCTAAAATTTACAAAATATTTATTTTAAATTAGTTTTAACTAAAAAAAATGTTGTTCAATCTCTTTGGTTACAGGAATTTGAGAAAAAAAATTCACATATTTTGCTTGAGGCAATTTTTGGTCATTGAAAACGTAAAATGTAGCAAAATTTCAAAAACATTTTCATTTTTCTTTTTATATTTCAATTATGAAAAACCCCTCCACTACCACAGGGTACTAACTTTGACAAGCCGTGTGTAACGCTAAGAAGGAATCATCTTAGATCGATCGATTAAGCTTTATCCGTCTGTCTGTCTCCCTGTAGTTGACACACTCACATTTACAATATTTGACAGAGCTCGATGAAAATTGGCCGGAGAATTTTTAATAATCCTGAAAAGTTTCCCTTATAAAATTTACAAAATCGGTGTAGTATATAAAAAGATACAGACCGATATCTGAAGCAACCTCTAAGTTCCAGACAAATTAGAATAGAAAAATGTTAATAAAGTTATCTGTTCTTTATCATCATTTCAAAAATTATCAAAATCGGTTCAGTAGAAAAAAGTTATAGACAAAAATATAATAAATTTTATGACTCATTATGTAAACATTTATGAGTGTATGTGTGAGTGTGTACGTACGAAACATTACTTACTTGCATTTGTGGTGGAGGGTATTAAAGATTCGGCATAGTCGAATATTACTTGATTTATATTAAAATTGAGATAATTTTTTCTCTCTCTTTTGGTGATTTTACGTTGGTTGTATGGTTTTGATTATTTTGTTGTTGAAAATGTTGCTCTTCTTGTATTTTAAAGACGCTACAATGAAAGAAGAGTTGAATAAAGGAATATTAAGTTTGTGATTTTGTGAGACGACTAATTTATTTTTGCATCAAAATCTGATCCTTTCATGATAAATTTTTGGTGAATTTTTGAAATTGGGCGCTCCTGGCCGAATGGAGACTTGTTCTTCTGCAAAGCAACACGAAAACTCCTCAGCTTTAACTATATGAATTAAAAAAAAATTTGAGGATCTTCGATTACGCCTCTGATCAGGTAAGCAATCATTTAAAACTTCATTAAGATATATCCAACGGCAGATAACATGTCAACAACAAAATAATTTTATTTTGATGAAATTATTATGAAATTTTCAAAATTCTTAAATTAAAATAGTGGCAGCTGTTCTCTGATTATTAATATTTAAGTATGTGTAATTAAATTTAATTTAAGGATTGAAAATAAAAATAAACGTTTGACTCTTTTCCGTGCGAAAAGTGTTGAAAAATGTTAGAAAAATTTCACGTTTCTAAAAATCTTTTTTTTATATAACAAAAGAACAGGCCGTTGTTCTCTTATGATTGTTAATCTATAGGTATGTTAAATTGAACATAATTTAAAATAATAATAGACATTTTGCTTTTTTATGGAAAAATTCGATATTTTGTGAAATTTGTTTAGAAAATGTTGGAAAATTTTATGTATATTAAAACTCTATTTTTCTTAAATAAAAAAACTGGCAGCTGTTCTTTTGATTATTATATCTACGTATTTATAATTTAATAAAGTAAAAATAAAAATACACATTTCTTGGGTTCTGCTGTTGAAGATCTAAAAAAAAACTTATCGTATGTTTTCATTTTTATGTAACGTTTTCATTTTTAATCGAGTTTGGCGAAGTTTTTATGCTAAAGAGGGTACAAATCTTATTCGATTTTTTTAAATATATTTTGTTATATTAAGAATTAATAACAAAATTTTGCAAAAAATAAATTCTGAAAGTAACTTCCTAGACCTAAAAGTTTTGAGCATTGAAATTTTCAAAAGTGGCGATTTTTCACCGATTTTTTTGCAAAAGAGTTAACTACACACTTTTTATGTTATTAAAAAATTTTAAGTAACTTATACTGTATTTATACCTTTTTCAAAATGCTACATTATTTGCTGTATGTTTTAAAAACTCAAATTATGGGAGAACCAGAGTTTCTCAAATTGATCCTATTTTTTTACAATACACTAAATTCAAATGACAAAATTGAAATTTTAAATAACTTATTTTTTTTTTCAAAGTCAGATATGTTGTAAAATTTTTAGTAATAAAACATTTTTGTAGGCCTTCACTAGCAGAATCCACTTATATAAAAACCTTTTTAAACTCGATTTAGATATGGAGAATTTGGATCGACTTTAAATATTTTAATGACCTGAAGAGACAAAATTTGGACCACCCTCGTCAAATTCTCAATGTTCGAACTCAAATACCTGCACTTCAACTATGACTATGTAAAATTTCATTGAAATGGAAACACAATTTGAAACACTGTGCGATAGCATTATTGTATTACAAATGGAAAGTAGAGCAGAAGAAGAGTATTTTGAGTTCGTCTCATTTTTAAACATTTATATTTTATAAATATATATAAAATATATATTTTTGCTATTGGCAAATTATGCTAAATTAAATTAATTTAATTTTTTTGTTAATATTTACACACATACACACCTGCATAAGTACATAAATACAATTTAAAAAAGAGAAAAAAAAAACAACAGAGAATTAAATACAATTACTTACATAATTACAATAAATAAAATGTTGTTGTTATTGTTGTTGTTGCTTTTGAATGATTTTTTTATATAAAATTGAAAAAAAATAATTAACAAATATTAAAATAGACAATAAACAATTTTCCTGTTTGTTATGTAATAAAAATTAATTGAAATCAGAAAAAAATTATAAAGTGAAAAAATACAAGTTCATATCATTTTGTTGTTATTGTTGTGGTAGTTGTTGTTGTAACGGCAACAAATTAAAAATTATAATTACGGAAGACTGACGGAAGGATGAGCGGAAGCAGCAAATTTGAGTGGGTTGTTAACAACAAAAACATGTTTTTATTTGAAAAAAAGAAAAAAATAATAATAAACAGTTTGTTTGTTGTTTTTAAAAAAAATTATACAATTATAATTATGTATGTTTGTATGTGAAATTATTTGAAAGCAAATGTTGTTGTTTTTATAACTTTGTTATAATTAGTTTATAAAAAAATTAGTTCATTTGCAGATGACAAATATAAAAATATACAAATAATAAAAAAGTATGAGTCACAAATTATATACTTTTCCAATTTTTAAATCGATAAAAACAAGAATTAAAAGTTCAGTTAAATCGAAACCGATATACCCTATCTGCAACACAATTATACTTATACTTAATTTCACAAACGAACCAACAAACTTTTTTTTAATGAAGAATGCTACATACGCCAGATCTGAGTCTTTAGTAGTCTCCACTACTAATATGTGTGAAGCACTCAATTTCAACAGTTTTTTCATAACCGCCCGCAACTACACTGATCCAAATAAGGTAGTAAATATAACAATAAAGTAGTAAATATAACCAACAATTTTTTTTCAAGTAAGAAATATAGCAAATGTAGCAGAAGTGGGTTGAATATCAGCCAACGAAATCTTTATTCATCTTAACGAAAATTTTCGTTAATTTTTCATAAATTGTTCAAATATACGAAGCTTTGTCAATATGCCTAATGCGACTAATTTAAACAAATATTAATCAATTTTAATAATACATTATTTAAATTGACAAAAATATATTGTTTATATTGATGAATATTATTCAATTTTAATACCATATTTTACTTAAATTTACGAAATTTTAGTTAAGTTGAGGAAAGAATTACATTAAATTGTTGCAATAAATGAATTGATAAAAATATTAAGGACCAAGGGACCATACAAAGCTAATATTGATTATAGAATATCTTAGAAACTGTAACAGCGAAAATTTTCACATTTGGTTCCAATGACTTTTTCAAGAAACGGTTTTACTGGACAAAATGTAAAACGGATGGGATTAGGAAAGAAGTAGCCACAATACAAAGCAAATATTTATTACCGAATGTCTATAGATCTACTACAGCATGAATTTTTGGAAATTTTCATTTTTTAATACACCACGATTTATGATTTGTGATATATTTTTCATCCCCAGATGTCATATTGAAATTTGTTGACCATCCATTATTTTACCCTTTGAGTTTTAGAGAAATAGAGCTTGCAAGCTAGAT
Organism: Cochliomyia hominivorax; assembly: GCA_004302925.2. Classification (NCBI taxonomy): domain Eukaryota; kingdom Metazoa; phylum Arthropoda; class Insecta; order Diptera; family Calliphoridae; genus Cochliomyia; species Cochliomyia hominivorax. The sequence continues at coordinate 4,506,304 of PYHX02000467.1, read as the reverse complement.
ACATTTTACCATCGAAAAAATACAAATGTGTCCTTTTTAGGAAATATATTATGTGACTTCCACAAAGCTCTTTATTGATACTTATTATTCTGCTTGAACAACGCCCTCTATGTGTGTGGTAGTTGTAATGAATTTCGTTTGTTATTTATTTCCTCAGTTCGTTAGTGGAACAAATCAACTCTTATAATTCTTTTTTGATGTCATCGTATCAATATAAAGACAGCATACCCAGGGGTCTTTAACGATTTTTAACTTTTGGGGGAGATGAAGGAACATTTTCTATCTTTGTCCTTGAACCATGTTTTTCATCAACAGAGAAGTTCTCACGGTACTTTCTAATAACATTGGAAACACTTTGATGGCAGATCATTGAATTCTTTGCTAACTTTTTGTAGGTCAAATTTAACAAATATGAAAAGTTTCAAATTGACATTATAATTTTTTTTTAAAGAATTTCATCGAAATCAGATATAATGCCGGTTCGAAACAATTGAAATGTTCTGAAATAAAGTCTCAATAATAATGAACTCATTTTAAGAGAAAATAAGTTTTGTTTTGTAACACCGAAAATTGGCCGATTATTTCAGGATAAATGCTAATCCAATTTTAATATAAAAGACTTCATTTCTTTCTATACAGAAACTATAATGTCTACTTTAATCAAGACCTTAAAAACAAATTTTTGTATTTTCCCACAAAAACCTTTTTTGACAAAACAACTCAATGAATTCAAAGAAAAAATGAACATTTTTGCATTAATGACAAATTACGAACTTCAAAACAACAATAGAAATCCGAAAAAAAAGATGATGAAAACTGAAATCCTTTATCTCTACAAAATATGAAAAGAGAGAAAGAAAGAGAAAAAGAATGTTACTATACAATCTATTATTCTATTCTATTCATTTCATTTCAGTTCTATACAATTCATTTACTTATAAATGTAAGTATGTGTATGGGTGTATATGTATAAGTGGCAGTATATGTTAAGGTTTATGCACTTCATTTATTGTTTTGAAAGGACACATTCTTCAACGGTTTCAGTCATTTTCTTTTAAATGTATATGTAGGTGTATATGTGTGTGTAAGTATGAGTGAATACATAAAAGAAGTATGTAAAGGTTTGTAATTGTTAACAAAGTGATTAATGCATTTTTAGTTAAGCTAACTAGTTTTGGTCAAAAATTCTTATGTATACATTTCTTCACACACACACATACATAGAGAGAGAATGAAAAGAAGACAACAAAAGATATTATGTGTTATAAATACTTAAACATTTTTGTTGTTGTTGTTGTTATCCTTGAACAAAGCACATGAATACAAAAGCTATTTTACTCTTTTTTTACCCTGCACCACTAGAAATGGTGACGAGGGTATATAAACTTTGTCATTCCATGTCTAACGCTAAGAAAAAATCATCTTAGTCGCCATAATTTATATTTATTCTTGCATCAAAGCTATGTCCGTCTGTATATCCGTCTGTCTATTGGTTTTTGGCATGTTTACATCCACTATAAATGACGACGCTTAATAAGTATTTTTTACAGTCCTTAGAAGTTTGTGAATGTATATGTGAGTGTATATGTAGAAAATTTAATGTACTTACTTCACATGCATTTGTGGTGAAGGGTATTGAAGATTCGGCAATGCCGAATAAAGCTCTCTTACTTCTTTTCTTACCTTTTTATTTGTGAAACATTTTTGTTAACTGAAATTAAGTTAATTTTGTCTAATAATATTTTTGGTATTTAAGTATTTGATTTATGTTTACTTGAGGTTTTGAACATATTTTCTCATATTCATAATGATTTGAAATATTTTTTTTATTTTTTGAGTTTGAAAAGCTCATTTTTCTTTATTAAAATGGAAAATGATGTTGGAAAATTGTTTAAGTGTATTAAAAATTTTGTAAATTTCTCATTTCAATTAAATGTTTCCGGTTAAATTTTCTTTATTTTCTGACATCATTATTGTTATCAGAGAACTTATAATTTTAGTTGTGATAAAAAAGGGAAGTAAAAGTAACAGAAAGTTTTATGTTTATATTTTTCGGGTAAAACTATTATGTTTTGATACTTGTATTTATGACAATTCTTAATATTTTATTAAATGTCATTTAAGCAACAACTAATATGAAAACAAAAACTATATAAAATCCTTTACTTGAGTACACTAAAAACTAAAAACACAATTAGAAAATTCTTTTTTATGAGCAGATGTTGGGATCATTTTATAAAAAGCGAGAGTGAATAGAAAAGTTTAGAGGTTTTGATCAACATTGTTATAATGGAATATTATGGTGTTATTTTGTGATGGAATATTCCGGTCATTTTGCATTGACTGTGAATTTCCTTTGTTTTCACTACATACAATTTATTCGAAGTTGCCTTAGAGAAGAGTGTCCAATAAGGACGCCTAATATCCTGCTCACTTCTCTCACTTCTCCTCAAGTTAAAAATATCGATGTGTTACCCCATATTATTCTTATAAATTTACCAACTGCATAAAAAACCTACAGAGTTTTATGTGATATTATCGCCCACTATTTTTATAATGGGCATCGGATTTTCTATGCTCACCATCTGCCTTTTTAGCTATGTTGTCTGCTCATCATTTCCAATCACTCTTTCTGTCCATGTAACATGGTTCTGCGTTCCATTCCACTTGCGCAAAAGGGTGTAATCTAAGATGATATGTACAATAGTTACCTTGTTTTTTCTGGCCCATACTATACACTTCCTGCTGATCCACACCAAGTCTTAAAATCTTGAGGGTCTAAACTACAGTAAAGAGGCTACACCAATAGTTAGGTTAGAACAGATGATCCAGAGGCACCTGTCTCGCGCAATACCAGATATAAATCCTCGGTGGATTTCGTAATCAACTTGGCTACTACAGTTAAACTCCCAACTATTTGGGACCATCAGAAGCTATCTACTTCTCATACCAACGTACATTAACAATAACAGCGGCCTAAACAAACGAACTTTACGAAGAGGTCTCAAAACAACCGAGTAAGGTTAGAAAGTTATTGAAAACAATAATCTTTGTCCAGCCTATTGAAATATTATTTTGATATGAAACTGGCCTGATAGCTTAAACTATTAACTTATAAAAGATGCCCTGCTCGGAATTTAAATTGGCATTATAAAAAAAATACAGATTACCGGGTAAACAGTTTTAAACCAATTGGATTACTCAGATACCGGATGATCAATCCGGTTAGCAGGGAAAGACTTTAGAGATGAACCAGAAACCAGAATATATCTCTAACTACCAGATCATAATACGGTAATTCTACGAGGTGCATTGATCACTTGAATTTTAGTTTAATAGAGAGTTCATAGCTTATATTTGTAATTTATTTGAATGAGAAATAATACAAATTATAGAACAAACTCAAATATTTAATGCAAAAATAATGAAAAATATTAAATTAATTAAAAAAATAATAATTTAAAAAAGTAGACAATAAAAATATTTTATTATTATTTATATTTATGTAATAAAATTTGGTCAAACTCTGTTGTTAACGTATGATGAATATTTATATCAGATAATAAGTATACGTTCCATAATGATTTTTAAAATCCTTAAATCGTTCACCATAAACTTCTCTGATGTTCCCCTTTTTTTTAATCATCTTACTCATATCATTTTCCTGCATTTAACTTTTACCATTAACGCAGATATCACAAACAACAACTACTGACATTAAATCCCAAAAACCGGCAACCAAATTGTAGTTGTTACTGATGTTTTTGTCTTTCCTTTTTCTTTTAATATTATTTTTTATTTTCCTATTTTTTACTTTCTTTACTTACAGTTATCATCTACTCAACATTGATATTTAGCAGCTTTAGTTTTCACTCAAAATGAAAATGACATTAAAAGACCAGAAAATTCACTAGAACAAAGTTAACAGAATATCAAGATACTAAGAAATTCACAAGAAGAAGAAAAAACGAAAGAGAAATAAGAGAACGTAAATAAAATGTTATAAAGGAACAGATATTGTCCTGTATTTCCGTTAGAAAACTAAGTAAATGAGTTTTTGTTGACAAAAATTAAAAAAAAAAGAAAAAGAGAAAAAAGGGAATACTTGAAGATACGCAAAAGAAGTATGAAACAAATATACAAACAAACAAACAAACTTTCTTGGTAATTTCATGACTCATTTAACTGATTACAGATATAGAGATATTAATATAACCTCCCAAAAAGACAGAAGAAGCAAAAAATAACATAAAATATAAGTACAGTGCAAAATGTTACCAATACACGTATGTGTAACGTACACATACATATAAAATATGGAATTAGTTTCGCAAAATGTTTTATAGAGAAAATTTGTTTTTATTTTGTTTTCTCTTTCTCTTTCTCTCTCTCTCTCTTCTATACACTATTAACAATACATCCCGAGACAATTACTTAAACAAAAACAAATGCACACACACTGTACTATGGGGAAAATGGATTTTTGGGAAGTAAATTAAAAAAATGATCGATTGATTGAAGGATCTTTTTGCTTAAAAATCAGCAATATTTCTGCAAATGACTGAAATAGATATAAATAAAATTTCGACCGCTCAATATAAATTTTGGAGAAAAGAAATGGAATGAAATATTTAATTTTATTTCTTCTGAAATTTTCGGAAAATGAGTATAAAATCTTTCTTAATTAAAGCGCTGAAAGAGATTATTCATTACAAAAAAAAAAGAATTTCCATGCGTTCTCAAAAAAGGAAAAATGCCGAAAGAAACACGCAGTGAAACGTCATTTCGCAATATGATCGCCGCAAATATTAATATATTCGCGGTAAACACTTGTTGTTATTACCAACATGTTGAATTCATTTTGTTTTAATAACAATTTCGTTGCTGAAATAAAATTGTTTTGATTAAATAAAAAAATATTGTGGTCAAAATTTGGAAATATGTTCTGACAACTTAATATGAACAAATATTTATATAATTATCGTAGCGATAACAATATTTTAAGAGACTATAACAATAATTTTATTGACGATAACAATATTTTTAGTGGCGATAACAATTACTATATTATAAATGCAAAATCACAATGCAAATGAAAAAAATTTATAGTTACGGCAACAATATCTAATAAAAATAGTATTTTGCTTCTCCTTTATGGCCACCGCAAACATATTTTTCCTCTCCATGAAAAAACTGTCAGATTCGAGAGGGTCTGGTCTTTGCCATATAGAGTTTTTGGTAACAACATTTTTTCCAAAGAATATTAATATCATAAATATTTAAAAAAATACTTTACACTGTGATGCAAATAATTATAGACACTTTTAAATAAAAAACAAAAATTTAGAATGGACAAAGCATTTAAGGTTAATATGCTACCGCCCTCTGGTTATGTTAAACTTCATTGAAATCCATTCAACGAGATTTTTTTAATTTTTTGTGAATTTAAAATTTTTTAAGAACTTTAACATTTTTATTTATATAATTTGTGATTTTTCGATAAATTTTATCATTAAAAATACTTTAGAAATATTTGAATTTTCAGTCAATTTTTTGTGAATATTTAAATTTTGAATATTAAATTTTTTGAATTTTATGAATATTTTAAATTTTTTGTTAATTCCAAAATTTTTGGTAAATATGTGATTTTTTTTGTGAATTTAGATATTGTGTGTTCTGGAATTTTTTGTGAATTTTAAATTTTGTGTGAATATTGGAATTTTTAGTGAATTTTAAGATTTTTAGTGAATTTTAAATATTTTACAAGATTATACACTTCTCTGTTATCTTTATGGAAATCCATCCAGCAGGTCTAAAAGTATTAATTCTTCTCCACAGTGCACAGTGGTACAATTTCAAATACATACGCTCAAAGCATATTTTTTAATAGATTTACAAAAACATTGTTACAATTGAATACAATTCAACATTTAAATAAAAGGACAAACTCACATACACTTGATTTTGAATATTGTATGTATGTAATTGTGTAATTGATACTTCTATGTGTGTGTTTATATAAATAACTGTTTCTTTCTTTTTTATGTGTTACCGACCGAGAAAAAGTTTTTAAATGTTGTCATAAAAACAAAACAGGAAACGGAAAGACATTTCGTTTGTTTTGTTGCTACTGCCACTTTCTTATTGTCCTTGTTGTTGTCATTTGCTAAACCAGTTATTATTATTGTTGTTGTTAAAGTATGTATGAATATATATTTGTATATGAGTCTATGCATGTATAGATGTGTAAATAACATTTACACACAGGATGATTATAACAAGTAAATACTCATACAAATAGATAAATTGTTAATCTGACAAATAAAACTCCCAAATGGAAATTGACATTTCTAAAAACTGTTAATTTTATTTTTTATTTAAATAATAATTGAAAATTAAGAGGGAAAATAGTATTTAATGAAATCAGAAACATACGAATTACTATGACGATTTTTTTTTTATAAATATTAATTCTGCTAAAATATTAATTAATTATTCAATTAATTATGTGTGTGTATAATGTAATATGCTCCTGGCCATTAAATAAACAGGATCATTTAAAAAAATAAATCACAAAATATTGAATTTGAATTTTAAAAGTAATTTTCTATTGACAGGTTTTTAATGATTAAAATTATACATAAATTTAATCAAAATATTAACATTTAATTGTAATTGGCTTTGACAGGTAATTAAATTTAATAAGAACTTAATGCAAGAAATAAGTATAATTGGAAAAATAATCCACGATAACATATATTAAATTAGGAAGACATGGATTTTGAGATTTTCTTAAGCAGGTAAAAATTTACCTGAAATCAATCATCAAACTTTAATAGAAACTAAGAATCCATAGTAAGAAGAATCAGTTTTAATTTGAAATGAAATTTTAAACACATTTTCGGAATTTTAAGTGAATGTAAGATTTTTATGAATTCTTGAATTTTAGTAAACATTTTTCATAAAATTCTGAATTTTTGCATATTTGATGAGTTTTGGATTTGTAGTGAATATTGTAATTTTAATAAATGTTTAGTGAATATCGGTAATTTAATTTTAATTTACATGAACTCAGGAATTTTTAGTGAATAATCATTTTCTTTCATATTTGAAATTTTTCTTAAAATCTTCTTCTTAATTGTCTAAATTTCCAATCGGGTTTATTAACAAGAAACAGTCTAAAAGATAATAATGATAAAATTGTGATCGCCAGAGCGGAAATTAAAACATGTGTAGTACTTATGTTTAATATTTAGGAAATGCTTACACATGTGTATGTGTATTCATACACAAACACTTATACAAAAATAAAACATTAACATTTATATTCAATTGTATAAAATAACAAACAACAAAAGTAGAGAGATTATTACCATCCTCATCAACATCATTATCGTTGTCGTCGTCATTATCATCATTCCCTCATCATAAAATAACATAAGTCAATTTCATTTAATTCTTAGGAAATATTTTTGCATTTAATGTGAATAAAAAATATTACAACAAAAACAACAACAAATATAAAAGTAAAAAAATAATTGTTTTTCTGTTTCTTTGTTTTTATTTCTTTTATTTTTTCGTTTTTGAAAAAAAGGTTTCAATTCAAAGACTTAAAAACAGTTAAATTTAATTAAATTTTCTAATAGAAATGAGTTTTTTTCTTCTCTGTTTCAATTTCGTGTTTGTACTCTACACCACATGGATTTCTGGTGATGTTTGATGCAAAAATAAATGGTTTCAAATATACCGTTTGACTCAGAATCACTTTCTCAGTCAATTTAATGTCCGTTCGTTCGTCCGTCTGTTTGTTTGTTCGACTGATTGTGAACACTCGACAAAGCCTATTGATAAAAATTTCCTCCCGGAATCAAGTTTCAAACTCATAAAAGTCTTTATACGAGGGTCCGTCCATAATTATTTGTAGCTTTTAAAAACTTCCTCAGAAAAATTCGTTTAAAAACTCATAAAGTTAGTTTCACAAAAATGTACTACAAACGAGGGTTGTTAAGTGTATAGAGTATTACATATTCGGGAATGATCGATCATAGCATTCTATAGGGTATATTAATTTCGTCATTCCATCTGCAACTCTAAGGGAATCATATTAGACCCCAAAATGTATATACATTGTTGCATTTAATCAAAATCTGAATAGATTTGACTCTTTCGTCTGTCTCCGGTTGGCACACTAACATCCACAATAATAGACAAAACTTAATAAAATTTGGTCTAATTATTTGTTATAGCCCTGAGATGTTTCCAATTTAAAAACAGCAAAAACAGTTCAGCATATTTAAAGATATAGACCAATATCTGAATAACCGTTTAAGTTTCAAAAAAGGAACTAACGTAAAATTGCGAATATTAAATCGACAAATAATAATTAAATTCTGGCATAATATTAAGTTATGTGTACTTCATTACCATTAAAAAAATATCAAAATCGGTTCAGTAGTAAGAATGTTGTAGCAAAAAATATAACAGATTTTAAGACTCATTTAATGTTCATGTGTTACATTTAAGAAAAAATTCTATATATTTTATACCTTTGTAAGTGTGTGTGTGCGTATGTATGAATGTATGTATGTATGTATGTATGTATGTATGTATGTATGTAAGAAACCTTACGTATTTATTTCAGATGCATTTAAGTAGCAGGGTATTGAAGATTCGATATAGTTGAATATACAATTTTTACTTATTTTTCTTTTAGTTTGGAGATAAAATTAAATTGCATAAATTTTTCTTGTTGCGCAATAAAAAAGGAAAAATTAAATGTTCATTTATTAACATCTTTTTTTGGATTTGAAAGGTTTCAGTTTATTTGCGTTTAAAATGGATCCCAGACAAATGTTGTTACACGTCGAAAGAAAAACAAGAAATGACAAGAAAATAATGGACATATCACAAGAACAACAATAAAAGATACTTAAATAAAAATATCTATTTCGTAAAGTCTGAAGAGAAGAAACTAAATTTATAAATAAACAATTTTGACAGACAGCTTAGCCAAAGAAAGACAAGACTTACTAACATTAAATGATAGACAGTTCAAACAAGAGACCAACAAGATAAGAAGGTTCCTCCAAGAAAAAATCCCAATATTCAAAAAAAATGCACTTTTATTTAATTCTGCTAATAACTATAAAGTTATAAAAAAGGCCCACGTTCTCCTCTTGTTAATCAGTTGCTCGTTTCTTGGTTTTTATGTTCAAAGGACAAGTCGGCTGTAAAATAAAATAAAATAAAATAAAATAAAATAAAATAAAATAAAATAAATAGGTAAAAATGCTACAAATTGATTTTCTTTATTTAATAGATTAAATAACTTTTGCATGACTGTCTGCAGTATTTTCCAAGAATTAATATTTATTTCCATTTCTTTTGCTCGTTTTGAAGAAAATTACATAAAAGTTTTAGTTATAAAAATGGGTTAAATAAAATCGAATTTTACTTTTAAATATGGAATTAGCAGCAGGAAAAAATACAAAAAAAACAAAACAAATCAAAAGATTGAGTTGTTTCTTCGATAGATCCTAATTTTAATATATTAAGTTTTTAACACACTAACACAGATTAAATAAATATTTTTCAACTTTGGAAAACCAATCAAATGTAAGTGGATTCGACAGATTGTTTAAAAATATCACATCAATAATTACAAAAAATCTGAACAAAATTTAGATGCCAAAAATACATAAAAAGAGTTAGGGATCGAATTTTTGGCAAATAATATAATTTTTGGAAATTTTCGAATTACAAATGAATATTTTTGAAATTTTTTCTTTTAATCGATAATGAATTTTCTTGTGAAGGTGCAAATTTTTAGTTAAAATGTAAATATTTAACAGTTACATAAAATTTTATTTTTCTTATATTTACAGAATGCAATAATTATTAGTACAACTGCGAATATATCGGGAAACTATGAATTTTGAGTGTAACTGTGAATTTTTGGTGAAACTGTGAATTTTTAGTGAAAATGTCAAATTTGAGAAAAAATGTGCATTCTTATTGAAAAATTTAATTTTTATTGAAAAATTTAATTTTTATTGAAAAATTAAATTTTTATTGAAAAATTAAATTTTTAGTGAAAAATTAAATTTTTAGTGAAAAATTAAATTTTTAGTGAAAAATTAAATTTTAATGAAAAATTAAATTTTTATTGAAAAATTAAATTTTTATTGAAAAATTAAATTTTTATTGAAAAATTAAATTTTTATTGAAAAATAAAATTTTTATTGAAAAATTAAATTTTTATTGAAAAATTAAATTTTTATTGAAAAATTAATTTTTTTGTGAAAAAAATGAAAAATTTAATTTTTAGTGAAAAATTTAATTTTTAGTGATAAATTTAATTTTTAGTGATAAATTTAATTTTAGTGAAAAATTTAATTTTTCAATAAAAAATTTAATTTTTCAATAAAAATTTAATTTTTCAATAAAAATTTAATTTTTAATTTAATTTCTAGTGAAAAATTTAATTTTTAGTGCAAAATTTAATTTCTAGTGAAAAATTTGATTTTAGTGAAAAATTTAATTTTTAGTGAAAAATTTAATTTTTAGTGAAAAATTTAATTTTTAGTGCAAAATTTAATTTCTAGTGAAAAATTTAATTTTTAGTGCAAAATTTAATTTCTAGTGAAAAATTTAATTTTTAGTGAAAAATTTAATTTTTAGTGAAAAATTTGATTTTTAGTGAAAAATTTAATTTTTAGTGAAAAATTTAATTTTTAGTGAAAAATTTAATTTTTAGTGAAAAATTAAATTTTTAGTGAAAAATTTAATTTCTAGTGAAAAATTGAATTTTTAGTGAAAAATTTAATTTCTAGTGAAAAATTGAATTTTTAGTGAAAAATTTAATTTCTAGTGAAAAATTGAATTTTTAGTGAAAAATTTAATTTCTAGTGAAAAATTGAATTTTTAGTGAAAAATTTAATTTCTAGTGAAAAATTGAATTTCTAGTGAAAAATTTAATTAAATTTAATTTTTAGTGAAAAATTTAATTTTTAGTGAAAAATTTAATTTTTATTGAAAAATTTAATTTTTAGTGAAAAATTTAATTTTTAGTAAAAAATTTAATTTTTAGTGAAAAATTTAATTTTTATTGAAAAATTTATTTTTTAGTGAAAAATTTAATTTTTATTGAAAAATTTAATTTTTAGTGAAAAATTTAATTTTATTGAAAAATTTAATTTTTAGTGAAAAAATTAATTTTTAGTGAAAAATTTAATTTTTAGTGAAAAATTTAATTTTGGAAAAGTTATTTATTTATTTATTTATTAGTACAACTGCTATAAATTATTTACTATAATTTATTACTATAATTTTCTTGCCGCCATCAAATTTATATTATTTGCAAAAGAGTCAAATTCTCTGGACAACTATTAGAAAAAGATTACACGAATGAAATTGAATGATTCTAGGAAAAAATAGAGAGACAAATTTTTTATATCTTCTTTTAATGTTAAAATATCTTTAATAAACTCTTAAGGGGAAAACAATTTATTTATAAATGTAAAGTTTAATACTAAAAGAAGCCAACAACAACACTCTAACAGATCACATTAGAGTTACTAACCTAAATTATAACAGGATATAAAATAAATACACACATACTGATACAAATACAACTAGAATTTCTTCAAGGAAAAACGTTCCCGGGATTTTCTCTGCTAATTAATTTTCCTAAATCCAGTGAAAACTCTATCGGGATTTTTCGGGAAGTAATTTAAGTAAAGAAGATGGAAGGAATCACAAAAATTCAATGAAATTTGTATACATTGTTCTAACGTCATCATCATCTAAATTTATCTAAATCAGATTAAAATAATATCAGTGTGTAATATAGATCGCAATTTAAAAGACGATTTTCATCATACATTTATTTTAATGCAAAAATATAAATAGAAAATGTTTGGTGTTGTTTAAAATATATCCAATACAAGGACCTTAAGTATATATATAATAAGCTTTTGAACTTTAAGGATAGCAGGAATAGAGAAACCCTTGAAGTAGGGTTTGTAATGACAGTGTAAAAGAGAAAGGAAGAAGGAGACATTTTTAATTAAACTTTATTTAATAACTTTTTAATTATATTTGTTGATGGTTTTTCTGTTCATCATTTCTGCTCAGTTACTTAATGTTGTCATAATCTCTTTAAAAGAAAATTTTCTTTGAACTTTAAAATACTTAATACTTTTATGTGTATGATTTTTTTAATGTCAATCATGTGGTGCGTATGATTAATTTAATTTTAATTAATTCAATATTTTAACATATTGGTAACTCTAACTCTTTTGTTATTCCTTTATATCCCGAAATTACCAAAAAGATGTAATTTTATTGAATTATTTTTTTCCCAACATTCTGACGTTTAAACAATTTATTGGCTGATTAACTAAATTCTTGTTTGGTTGACTGTGTTTGAATTGGTTATTGAACATGAAATGTTTTTTACCTTGAGTTTTTCTTCATGCTTACATCACTTCCACACACACATGTATGTTAACAAATATAGATTTATATTTATAGCTTTCATTCATGTTGATATTGATAGCTGAACCAATTTGAAAACAAATATTGAAATCCACGTCCACCTTCATTCAATATAATGTCTGTGTTGTTAATAGATTTTTATTTATTGAAGAATTTAAGCTGAGATAAAGTGATGAAATTTAATAAACAAATTGACTGAAGTATAAACATGTATTATGCACTATGGGATAATTTGGAATGAAGGATGCCCTCGATTACCTCAACTATTTACCATCGTGCTGGATAATATAATTTGTGAAGTCTGTTCAAAGAGAAGAAGAATCACATCGAGTGTTTTAAGTTAATTAGAGAATTTTACATATGCGAATAATATTTGTCTACTCTGACACAAGATGTTGAGCATGCAAATACAATTTGAAGACTTGGATAGACTGAGGCGCAATGTTGGGTTTGAGATAAACGTCAGGGAAAACAAAGATATGAGAATCAACAGTTACATCAATAAGTTTATCTAAGAGAAAAATTTCATATATATAAAAGTTGAAAAGTTTAAATCCTGTCACCATTACCGGAATCACTAACAGTTGAATTTAGTTTTTTTTTTTTTTTTTTTTTTTTGTAGAAATAATTTCTCTATTCAGCCCATAGTGTTTCAAGGTTCACTTAAGCAAATATAATCTTCAGTAAATCTACCGAAAATTATTAGTTATAAATAAGAAAATTTATATGTTTATATCCAGTTTTCTCTCTAATATTTTGTTTTTATTTTTTCTACAAAAAGAACATCCGCATTAAAATGAAATGAAAATGAGATGAGAACAGAAAGAAAAAGAAAACAATTTTATACATTTCAATAAATAAAGATTTGTTATTTTACAACCTAATACCAATACAATAACTACAACAAAAACAAAAACAATAGTAATAATATAGAAAAACTATACAAATACATACAAGAAAAAAACCAAGAGAAAGTATTAAAGAAATGTTGTTTAGCAATAAACGTAAATAAGTTGATATGTAAATAAATAGGCGATAGAACAGGATATGAAAATGGTAGGTGCAGAGATGTTGAGAGAGAAATCCAATCCTAGTTAAGGAATGAGATCGAAAAATTCTTCAAACATGTTTATTCTTATAACTTTTAAACCAAGTATTTTTGAATACATTTTTAGTTATCTTTTAAAAACATGTCAGTTATTGTGTTTAATTTCAATGAAATGAGTAAATATTTAATCAAATTAAAATTTAATTTAATTAAAAAAGTGCGTTGAAATTAAGTTGCACACAAAGTTGGCAAAGCATTCAACGATCTGCCGTCAAAATGTTTCCAATGTTATTAAACAGTGCAGAAGAACTTGTTCATTGATAGAAAACCTGGTTCTGATAGAAGGAATGTCCCACAAGTTTCTGAAGCCCGAAAAATTTAAAACATTTTCAAAAGAGCTCCCAACACATCCGATAGGAAAGAAGTCCGATAAGCTCAGTGCTCGAACTATTTAGTACGAAAACTTAAAGCTAATGCAGGTTTAAAAACATACAAGGCTTAAAAAGTTCTTGACAGTAGTGCTAATAAAAATTTAGAGCACGGAAATTGAAGTCAAGTTTTGTAAAAAAAAAAAAAAATATTCTTGCTGCATAATGGATGACGAAGCGTATGTTCTGACAGACTTTTCACAACTTCCTGGTTAAACATTTAATGTTGCTGATGATAAAGAGAATATTAAAAGCAGAACTTTAGGACCCAAAATCAGTTTAAATTTTCCAAAAAGTTCTAGATGGCAAAAGAAGCTTATCATTTGTTACAACGGACTCTGTAAATAACGAAATTTATATCAAGTCATATTTTTAAGGGAGTTGTATGGGACTTATGATAATAATATAGCGATCCTCGCATAATTTGGCACATCGTTTTAAAATATCATAAGATTTAACTGTACCAAATTTGATTGATGACTGGGAGAATGTTTTTATGGGTTCTAGGTGAAATAATGGACCAACCATAATCAATTTCAATAGTCATAGTCCTTGGATGGAATTGATACCAGCCAAGTTTTTTCTTTAAACCTTATAAACCTGCATTTTGTTCACAAGGTCAAAACGGACGGGCGGAAATCTTTAAATCGACTCAGAAAGTGATTCTGATTCTTCTGCGCAAATGTCCTACGTTGGTGTAGGGCATACAAATTAAAGCTTTCGTTTTTTTATACCGCCAAAAGAGGTTTGGGTATTATGTGCTGATATTTGTTACATACAAAAAAAATGTGTTACACACACCTTTAAGAATGCCGTTCGACTTAAAATCTCTTTCTGAGTCAATTTAACAATGTTAGCCCGTCTGTCTGTCCGTCCGTCTGGCTATATATGTATGTCTATGTAAACTTTGTGAGCATTCTAAAGGTTGTTATTTGCACTCTAAATATTGTCATTGATTTTGGTACGTCTTATTGTTCCTTTCCATTCATGAAGCTTCTTGAAATGGGCCATGTTAAGTCTCATGTTTCATAAACCTCCCATACAAATATCCTCCTAAAATGAGATTTTAAGTTTGGACAAGTCCTAAGTATAAAACAATTTAAACGAAATTTTGCAAGAATACGATTTGCTAATTATTATTTCTAACAGATTATACGAGGGTCTACCTATAATTTCTTCAAGCTACCATATACTTTATGAGAAACTAAATTGAAACTTATAAATTTTACATAGATGTTAGTGTTGCCATAAAATCAAATTAAACGAGGATCGATTATTAATTTTTGG
>PYHX02000467.1:4455025-4490943 GCA_004302925.2 Cochliomyia hominivorax | reverse complement strand
AAGATAGAGACCATTTTGACCAAAATCATTTCATGTCTAAATATAATTATCAAAACTGAAAACAAAAGGACTTTTGATGTAAAGGAACGACCACAATATACAAATATGTAAACTTACAAACACTCTCTCACCCATCCACACACACACATACACTGAATTTCATAGAGAATAACTTAATATTGTAGTAGTTGAAAATGTATGGCAAACATTTACTCATACATATGTAAACATCTAACTAAACACATTTATCTTTTACCTACTCACATATACACGTATAAATATAAATGTATATATCGTTTGTTATGTAAACATTTATATAATTTTCATACATACATTTGTATTAAATGCGTGCATGTATTTTATTGTATCTATGCGGGAGGGGTAAATGTATCTTTGTTGGTTTAAGAATTTATATTTTAGATGAGTAACACAACAAATAAATGAAGGAATGTTATCGTTCATATGTTTTGTGTGTGTGTAAATATGCGAAAGTTTGTTATTTGTTAAATTTGCTGCCAAGTATCCATCACAACCGAAAAGGACACTTTACTTTCATTGTCATGTTTCCAGCATAACTCAAAGTCAACAAATACTTTATAATATTTCGAGGGTGCCTAACTGGCAAACGCATATTAACACTGAAAGAAATAAATGTTTATTGAAAGAATTTTTAAAATTGAAATAAATGTTTTAGTGTTTTAAAGTGTCTTTTCATAATTTTAATATATTTTTAATTTAGTCATCCTTGGAAAATATATCATTTGTAATTTCTATGGTAACTTTATAATTTATTTGATGAAAATGATTGATAAATAAAAAGTTATATTATTATATAAAAATATATTTGCATGATTTCATTATATTAAGTCAAACACACACACATGTACTCTACATATACACTTATACAAAGTGATTCGATAAATCTATAGCATATATTTAGGGAGAATAAAAATTATATTTTGGCTAAAACATTTATTCTACTAATATAAGTTTTATAATTTTGGTGTGATTATGACGAGGGTATATCTTCTGATCAGAATATGAATAAAAGTATACTTGACCAGTGTTGTTAATAAATGATTTTATTTTGATCAAATGTTAACCTACATTACGTTAAAACTATTTGCAAAAATAACTCTTTCCTTTTTCATTATTTCGATCGTATAATGTTCTGTAGGTGTTTGCATAGAATTATTACTATAATGTTTATTGTACAGTAATGTTCAAAACATAAGCAAATTTTTCCTAGTAAGTACACTTTCGAACAAGAACGTTGTTTTGTATGCTTTCTTTGAATAGATTTTTGGGAAATATTTTTTTTTTAATTATTTTATAATTTATCTAATTAAGATTTTCTGGGAAATTATAATCAATAAAAACAATATTAACCTTGGAAATTCATTTGTTCGAAACTCAAGCAACTTTTACATTTTCTTTGGTATTTTATGTTATTTATTATAAACTAAGTTTACTTTTGGGTAAAATTTATTATTTTTCCAACTGGGTTGAGTTATACGCCTTAAATCTTCTTTGTTTAATAAAACTTTCATTTTTTTAATAAGTAAAAAAATGATAAAGAAAATATATTTTTTTCAAGTTCCTGTTTCGTGGAGGACAACAACTAAATCTTATTCTTGGAAATTCCTTTCTAAAAATTTCCATTTTCCCTACGATAGAGCTCTTTGAGGTTTTCCTTTTTCCGTATTTGATAATTAATGATGAATCACTTTAAGTCCGTAGTCTATACACAAAAGAAAGACTGTGGTTGATCGCGTTAAGGTGGTGAAAGACGAGGATCTCCTATTCAGGAAATGACTATAATCACACGGATCTTCACTCATAGCAGTTAAGCATTAGATTAGACATCTTTCGTTACGTGTTAACATAGTCAAATATTCCTCAAAGTAAATTTCTGTTCTCCAGAACTTTGACGTTTATTGAGTTTTTAATAAATGTTAAATACTGAACCAAAACGAAAATAATCCGAAGTTGGTCTAAGAATGACATAAACTAACTTCTATATGTGATGGTTGGTAACATATTGCTGGGGGCAATAATTCTGCGGTTTCTCTAGTCGAAAAGTATATCAAAGAATTAGAAATTAAGACACAAGCTGAATCTCTCCGAATTGTCAGATCTGCAGGATAATTTTTGGAATCAATAAGAACTAGTTATCATTACCAACGTCTTTCAAAATTAAATCAACGCTGTTCATAGTAAAAATGTGCCACCCCAGCTTTGGTCATGTTAAATTGCATTTGAATAATATTAAGTTATAGAATTATTTCAAAAAATGCTGCTTTGGACACTATTAAACTATTCATCCTGCTTTTTTTCTTTAAGTGTAGAAATGCGTGCGTAACGTTTTCTTTTCATTGTATCTTTGTATTTGTGTACCATTTTATAGTACTTTAGAGTATGATATGTTTATTTTTCACTGAAATTGTTTTTTGTATGTGAGTATTTTTATTTTCATATTTTCATTTTTTCTTCTCTGTTCGTTACTTTACTGTGATTTTTTCAAATTCTATTCATTTCTTTTTGTTCACATTATTAATTCTCTGAATGTCAGACAATGTGTCAGTGCCAAGTTTTATTTGTACAGGGTATTACGTACAATACATTACGATATATAATTATAATAACTATTTTTAATTTCTTCCGATTTTGGCACACAATGACAGCTGTCAGTTGGGGGCATAACATTTTAATGCAAAAACTTATTTGAAATAATAAATTAAAATAAATACAAAATGATGGTCACTTAAAGTGATTTGATTTTTTGACAGTTCTTGTTAATATCTAAATATTTGGAGGTATTAAATTATTTTTTCAAATAAATACGAAAAGAGGAAAATCTTTAATATATTTTTGGTAGAAAAAAATATTTTAATTTAATTTAATAATAACATTATTTCTTGTAACACCCTTTTCACGAAATTGTTTATAATTTTTATACCCTCCACCATCACAAGTGATGAAGGGTGTATATTAACCTTGTCATTCCGTATTTAACGCTAAGAAGCAATCATCTCGGACCCCATCAAAATCTGACGCAATTTAGTTATATCCGTCTGTCTGTCTGTTCTTGACACACACACATCTACAAAAATTTACAGAATGAAATGAAATTTTGTCTGAGTATTTTTTAGAATCCAGAGAAGTTTTCTATTTAAAGTAATAAATTGGTTTTAATTAAAAGATATAGACCGATATCTGAGGCAACCTCTTAGTTCACATGAAGAACTTCAGTAGAAAGAGTTAAAGACAAAAATATAACTAACTTTTTGACTCAATAAGTGTTCTTGTGTTATATTAAAGAAAGCAAATATACGTATACGTATACATTGGTAATGTGTAGGTGTAAGTGTGTGTATACGAAACAACGTATTTACTTATACACATTTGTGGTGGAGGGTATTGAAAATTCGCCATATCCAAATGTGGCATTCTTACTTGTTTCTCTTATATTTGTCATGCTCATGCACGAATCATTGTATAAATCTTTAAATTAAAAACAAAAAAATATTATTTATTTGTACTTTTTATTCATTTTCTAACATATTTTTGTTGTATTGTTTATTTTGATGATGATGAAATGTTTTCTTACTCTCCTTAAGGGCAGAATGGTTTTTGTTATTTTTGTCAATTCAAATGCAACAAACTTTAAAAAAAGAACAAGAAAATAATATTTTCTTTTATTATTTTATATAAAATGAAATTTATTATGTATTAAAATTCTACTTTATATTAAATCAATTCTTGCTGCCGGCACATTTTTTTTTGATTAAAAAATGCAAAAGTGCATTAAGAATTCGATATTTATGGAAAAATTTATTAAAAAAACAAATGTCAAATTACAATTTTAAATGTTCAGATGTTCAACGTCCTCGAAAATGGAAAAAAATATGAGGTTTAAAATAAAAGTATAAAAAAACTGAATAACATACATATATATTTAATTGTTCACATTTTAAAGATTATAAATATGGATTTAACAATAATTATAAGTTAAAAATTTGACTCAGCATCTATTTTGATATTATGTTGGAAAAAATGACAAACGAGATCAAAAATGCCGGAAATAAATGGGTGTTTTATCTTTATCATTTCGCATATAATGCTAAAAATTAATTAATACCTTTTTTGTCATGAAATCAAAACCTGAGACGATTTAGCCAAGTGCAGTCATTGTAATTCATTTATTCATTTCACGGACAAAAATACTTAACGAACTAAAATTTGATTTTATGATTGTTGATAGCATCATTTATCTGAAAATGATGTATTAAATTCCAATAATTTTTAATTAAAAATAGAAATAATTTGATTGTTATTATGTTAAGTCTTTTATTAAAACCATAAAAAGGAACACCCGGGCGTATGAGTTATATATGTATGATATATGCATATATTTTATTAAGTATACTCCCCGTACTATAAACATAAACTTTCGTTACACTTAGCCAAATTTAATTTTGGCAAAAAGAATAAGCTTACAAAAACAAATTACAAAAAAAGTTTATTTTGGATTATTGAACGGACTTTTTATAAAAATTTTCCGATATTAGAGAAATATATAGCATGGAATTACGACCAAGCAAAACTCATAGTTGAAAAAAATGTTTCCGAACATAATTGTGGACAATGTTTAAGATTGTAACTTTAAGATATATGAAAGGTGTTTGAATATTTGTACCGAACTTTTTCTAAATTTGTTTTTTTTTTAATTATTCCAACTTATGAATGTGTGCAAGATTTTAGAATTAAGTGATAAATACCCAATTTTTTGCCGATTTTTGTATGGGACGTAATCACTGTGTGTCTGTCTAATTTTGGTTGGCATGGTCACTTCAATGCAAATGATTCGAGTTTAATGAAATTTTACATTAATGTTTATTTTTGTATGACAAAAAGAGTTATTAATCATATAATTTTGAAATATTTTTACCGAAATATAAACAGATATAAACTAAATTATAGGTTTGGCAAGTAATACAAGATAAGCACCGCACAGAGCTTCAATTTTTTTGGAGGGTTATAAATGTTTTGAATTAAAAAAAGAATCAAAAACTTACATTTTTGGTGATCGAAATCTACCTAATTTTTTGTAGCTGTTATGGTTAATGAGTTCTAAAATATTTTGCTTTAGAAATTTGTATGCCCAGATATCGGTGTAAGAAATGTAAAAAACATTTTTAAAATTAGACTCAAGAAACTTGGATCGTTTTAAAATGTCTTATGATCAAAACTAACTAATTTTGGAATCCTGTTTAGCACCTCTGCTATTATATTTCAATGAAATTGAACTAGTCGTTCAGAAAGTATAGATTTCCATTATAATGTTTATATATCTATAAAATACTGAAATTTTAAATAAAAATCGTTATTCGTTTCAATTTTGTTAAAGTTTAAATATTATATTTATTTTTGAGAAACAGAAAAAATAGAAAATTAAATTTTTAAAATTTTGATTTTTCTTTCTAAATTGTAAATATATAAGTTTTAACGTTTCCATAGAATCAAATATTTGTATAAAAAATTCATACATTGGTTAAACATCCAAACTAAACTTGGCTTCCTCTATTCAAATTTTTTTTTCAATATTTTATGAGCTTAAAACTCCATTCCAGGAGGAACTTCAAGAAGCTTCAGCATTAGCCCAAGTATATTTATATTAAACTGACATCAACTCAGAAAGTGATACTGATTCGATTGTATGCTTAAACATGAGTTTACCATTATCCTTTCTGTGCTTTAGAAACTTTTATGGTGAAAGAAATAAAATGTATGCATTTATGTATTTATGAAATTTTTTTAAAATAATATTCTGAAGTAATAATGAGACTAATTTGAAATTCATGAAGGAAAACTTAATAAAACATCAATTTCTGGCCACTTTTATAAATGCCTTAAAGCAAATAGGACATAAATCTGCTCATGCTTAAAATTTCTTTAACTCTTTTAATTAAAAAAAATATTTGATTTAATATTTTTCAACTTAATTATTCAATTGAAAAATCTTTCTTTTTTATTTAAGAAAGAAATCAATATTTTTCGATTTCTATAGACTCGATATACTAAAGATATTTTCAAATTATAATGAATCGATATCTATAAATTATGTGAATTCTCAATAACAAACAAATCACAAGCAAAAATAATCATAAAGAAAAAGATAAAAATAAAACAAAACAAAACGAAACAAAACAAATGTTTTGTGGTAAAATGTTTGTTATAAATAAATAATTATTTATCTCAAATAAAGATGTCAACTCCATAGAATCCATAGTCAATAGTTATATTAAAGAACTCACAACCCACACAGACAAACACACATAGGGAGTGAGAATGAAAAATTCTTAACACACGTTTTTTTTTTAAACACTTAGCTCAAGTATTATTTCGATAAAGTTACCTTTTTAGAACATGTCAATTGTGAGTGACTAGGAAAAAGTGTGTAAAAATATTTTTAAATATTTTCAATAAAACTCAACTTGGTCCTATAGAAGGTAGGACCAATATTATTAAACAGTATCGGGAGAACTTGACTATTGATAAAAATGGATCAGTTAGAATGAATGGTCTGCATGATGTTTCTAAAGCCAAAAAATTGAAAACATTTTCGAGAGAGCCCCTAACACGCCCAGCAGGTAAACATCCCGATTAGTTTAGTGTTCGGACTATTTGGTACAAAGACTTAAAGCTAATGGAAGTTTAAAAAATACAGAGTCAAAAAGTTTCTGACAAGAGCATCTTTAAAAATTTAGAGTCAAAAAACAGAGCATGGAAAAAATTTTATATTACTGATACTTGAGAGAATGTTGATGTAAATTTTGGGACACAAAAGTTGTCATAATTTAACAATATTTCTTGGTAACCAGTGATTTCTTACAACGAATAAAATTTATTTATGGAATTTTTACAGAAAGGGCTTCTTCCATTCATAGGACTTTCTAAAGTATCCAGAGAGACAAATCCTTTAAAGCGCGGTACTAAGGCCAGTGGAGATATATTAAACTCTTGTTAAAAGAGAATTAAGGAGCATAAAAAATTGATATACTTTTTATTAGCAAAGTGACAGAAAGCACTATAAAACTTTAATGACAGAGTAAAACCGAAAAGTGTTCAAAATTTCATGTCTCTAAAATTAAATTTTTTCTAAACTGTAATAAAAATTTATATTAAATAAAAAAATTAAAACTAAATGTTTAGTGGTTTCATTTTTATTACATGTATGTATGTTAAGAATTTTTCAATCTCACTCCTTACATCACATTACAATCTATCTATAAGTTATAATACAAAATAAATCAAAGATTAATTTGTAGAATTATTTTGTTTTGGAACATAAAAGGGAAAGAAAATAATAATTTCTAGGCAGGATTTGAACAAAACGAACATGACAAATTGTATTTGTATAGAATTCCTATGGTAACACATTGTAAATCATTCCAACACAGATTTATATCACAAATATTATATTTATTGTATTTATCTCTTTAAAATATTTATTGTCAATAATTATGACCCAAAAACTCATATTAATACAAGTAAGTGAGAATATTTTTTTAACAAAAACAACAATAATAACAACAACATTCAAAAACAAGTTATTATCGATCAAGCTTGACTATGTTACACCGTACACCACATTGTTGATTGTAAATGACAGTAACGAAAAATTTATGAACGACCCTCGAATAATTAGCTTTTCTGATTTATGATTAAGTGTGAAGTACATTTATGTGATAATAACATTTACGTAAAATGAATGAAAATAAATGATGAGTCGACCCTCGTATAATTTCTGACGTGGATGTTAGATGGTATGGTATTTATCTCAATTTGATTAGTTGTGATATTTGGAAGGAGGCTTTTATGGGAACTACGAGAAGAAGTGGATAATATCAGACTTATTTGTGTTGAATTTGGATAAAACCACTTTAAATTTTAAGGACTTTTAAGGCCTTTAATCCTCATTGCGGTAGAACGATTGTATGGTACCTACTTGAAATATTAAACCAAATATAACAAATTTCAAAAGGCTTTTTCATGAAACTCATTTCGACGAGATGTCTCTGAAATTGTGACCTGTAGAGCATTTAAAACGTATTTTAAACGTTAAATCGATTTACAAAGTGATTCTGAGTCGAGCGGTATACTTAAAAGTAAATGTTACACCATTTCTTCTGCATGTTTCAAACATAAGCACGAACGCATAATACTCCAACCACCTACGGTGGCGAAGGGTGTTAAAAGTTGTGAAGTGTGTGTGTGTGTTGTATATGAATATTCTTTTTTATTTATATAAAATGTTTATATATTTAAAAGTTTATTTAATATTTTATTTGTCTATGTATGTGGAGTGAACAAATACATGTATTTACTGTTTGCATAGTGGGGCAGAATCGATTTTTTTAACATAAATCTGTAATTTTTAATCGTCTGCATTAAAAAGTGGCCACAATTTTGTTCATTTCTAAAAAGATTTGGAATGTTTCTGTAATAAATAAAGTTTGTTTAATAGCAGACATATTTCTGGACCAATGAAAAATATATGCAAATGAAGATCTTTCGAATCTTCGGAAATACTTGAACCCAAATTTCAGTACTTTAGGTATATTTTTTAAGTGCATTTTTTGTCTTAAAACTCCACTGATGCATATTTCTATAAACACATTTAATTTCTTCTCAAATTCTGTTTTATCTTCATTGATCTCAACCAAAAGTAAAGTTAAAGGCAACTTAACGGTTCTTTTAATCTTGTTCATGCGACCAAATGTTCCAGGTGCTATTTTATTGCGAATATTTCTATAAAAAAATATTTATTACAAAATAATAAATATAAAATATTTTAGATTTCTGTTTCTTATAAATAAATGTATCTTTTTAATGACAATATCACAATTTTACTGCAGAATTTTTTAATTTAAACGATAACTTTCATAATGTTTCAAAAAGCCGAGGGAATTCCACTGTCTGATTCAAAAAAAGAGGTTCAAATTAAATATTCCTGCAGAGAAATTTGTCCTAAAGTTAAACGATAGTACTGTCCGATAGTGTTGTGCGTAGTTTATTCCAAATAGGACAGAATCATGGTGTCTGGAAATCTACTAAGGGAAATCCGTAATTAACAAAAAACAGATTTATCTTATAAAATGGAAAACAACACGTAACAAATTGAATTCAGTTAAGAAACAAATTTAGTCTCCTTGTGGTTTTCAAACACGTTGCTCCCATTTTACGAAAAGTTGCAAGTATAAAATGAAAAAAGCCAAGTATGGGACTATGCCCAACACCATAAAGAAAATCGTCTAAAATTGTCTGATAAAAAATAATTTAAGAGGTCCTGACTTATGGATGTCAAAACATAATTTTACAAAATATAGTGTTATGGTTTGGATAGCACAGTTTATAATAAATTGTTGAAATATGCTATTCTTCCTTTTATGGACAAAAAAATATGGATGAAGATTGTATATTTCAGCAAAATAATACTGTGTTGTGATACATGTTTCAAAGCTGTATAAATCATAACTCCATTGGACTGGTCAGCTTGCAGTCCAGACTTAAACCCAATGGACAACTTGTGGGGATTCATGGCCTATAAAGTTTACTCAAATAGTGTCCAACATGAAAACATATTGACTTTAACAGACCTAAAACTGAAAATAAAACATGTTTCTTAAAAATTAGGGGAAACATTGCCAGACTGTATTTTTCAGGTAGTCATTCATCCATTATTAATAATGCCAAAGCGACTGCTAATTTCATTTATAGGAAAATTCCTTAAACATTTAAAACAAAAAATAGAAAGTTAATTTAAAGGCAACCGTATTTTAAATGAAGTCTTAGCAATTTTCCCACAAAATATTTTCTTATTCTATTTATTTTAATTCTTCAAAAAATAGTTATATGTGTTTATAGGATTAAGTGTCAGTGTATATTTTTTGTCTTAAAACTGACATAAACGATGTTAATATTCATGTCTGTGCTAATAAAAATATAAAACAAAAACTTGAAATAAAACAAAGAAACTGAATTTAGTGAAGTTGACTTGAAAGCTTTTGTAAATGGTTCAGAAATATGTCCGCTATTTTCTAAATCAAATTTTCTTTGTATTATAAATTGTTTCCACTATTCTGTAATGAATCTTTTAAGAAAAGATACATTATAAATGTTTTCAAGATATTTTTAATATAAACGATTTAAAAAAAGTCGTATTTTTTTAATTTCAAATTGAAATTCGAAGGTTAAGATATCGATCGCATTATTTTTTATAAAAAATAATGTTTTATATAAGTTAAAAAAAAATATCAAAAAGAATTTCATTAAATTCCTTAAAAATGTAAAGCAAAATTTCACTTTTAGGTTTTCAAAGCAGCATTTCATTTTATATTTCCGGTTTCAGGATTTTTAAATGAAAAATATAAATTTTACAATATTATCTCTTGAACAGGGTGGAGAGTCCATTTTTTGTGATAAAAAATTATTTTTATCTAAGTAAAATTGTTTTCTTGAATGCTCAGAATTAGAAGGCCTCATCAAAGGCTACAAGGAGGAAAAAATTTTTAAAATTGAATGATCAATTAAAATTTTGCGCGCTTAAAAAAATAATGTCCGGGGAATCCGATTTTGCTCCTTTATAACTCCCATTAATCCTAAACTTCCAAGGTTATAATCCTACATTCTTCATGCAAAAACAGCCGATCAAAAGTTAGATTTTTTTTGGAAAAAATCGATTCTGTCCCACTGTGCGTTGATTTATTATCTACATAATTTACAAAATAAAAACTCATGTTGTGAAAGAAAAATTATTATAAAATATTTATAAAATTCATAAACTTTCAGTTTTTTGTTGTATTTATGTGTTTTTGCTTGTATTTTGTGTGCTCGTAATTAAATTTAAAGTTTTCTCTTGGGACTTGTTAATACGCACTTAACTCATAAATACACAAATACTTACAAACAATACAGATATAAAATTGTCAATTTGTCTGAACATTTGTTCTCACAGTCGCTTACTTACTTGATACCCCCCTTTAAATACTCATTCGCTAATGCCCCCAACATACTCAAATATAAATTCATTAATTTATTTTAATCATGAAATGAAGGTTTAATAGGGATATTTGTACATTTTTAATGGATCTAAAAACTTAAATTAAAATTATTATAAAATTTCTTAATATTCTACAGATCCGTTTTTTAACATTTGAACTTAATTTAATGAAATTTTCCTATTTAGTACCATTTGTACATTATTTCGTACTAATTTTTTTAGTACCTCATTATAAGTAAGTACTCATTGTCAGTTCACTTCAAAAGTGACATTTACAATTGTTTTACTTAATTTAATTTATACAAAACAACAAAAACAATTTAAAATAAATCCACATAAATACTAGATGCACATATACAAATACAAGTTGTACATGTGAAATGACACACATATGCATGTATGTATTTAATACACACACTTATGTTATACATTAAGAATTTATAATTAATCTGTTTTAATTTTCCCAAAACAGATTAACTTTTTAAAACAGACTTTTATTTTTTCTTTTTTTTACATTTTACATTTTTATGCAAAACAGCGCTAAAATAAAAAGAAAAATATTAATTCAACAACAACAACATCAATAAAAACAATAATAATAAAAACTTGAATAGAATAATAATAATAATAATTAAAATGGAGAAAATAAAGGAATTGAGAGATAAAGAATTATAATCATAAGAATTAAGAGATTTTTTTTGGCCCAACTAAAAGAAATTTTCTTGGATCTTTTATTTATTTATTTTTTTTTTTTTTTTTTTGACAAAAATTATATGAGATCACAAATTTTAGTCCTTTTCCTTTTAAAAGCCTTTTTCTCGAATAACAGAGAATTTTAGATTTTTATTGAGTTTCGATTTTTTTATTTGAAGCGATTTTGGTCTTGTTTTTAGTTAAAACATATATTTTAAATCAGACTCAAATAAGTGATCACAAAAAATGCGTACTAAAATTATTGAATATGTTCTAAGAACTTAATTTGGCCATTCAAATGTTGGCCAAACTAACAAAGTTCTACCTTCAAAATGTTTTGAATGTTACGCCTGAACTTATCCGTCGATAGAAAATCTGGTTCAGGTAGAAGGAATGGTCCATTCGATTTCTCTAAATCCTAAAAAATTAAAAGCATTTTCAAAAGGTCTACCAATAGACCCGTAGGAAAGCAGCCCGGTTAGCTTTTTGGTGCGAAAAGTTAAAACCAATGCAGGTAAAAATACATACAAGTTTTAAAAAGTTCCTGGCTGGAATGCTGCTAGAAATTAAAAGGCTAAAAATAGAGCACGGAAATTGATGTTAAGTTTTGTGAAAAAACGCTAATAATGGACAACGAAACTTATATTCTAACAGATTTTTCGCAACTTTCTGGTTAAACATTTTTTATTGCTGATGCTTGAGGGAATATAATGCTTCCAAAATTGTCTGCTTTCATTCATAAGATTTCATAATCTGTCTATTTATATTGGAGCTGACTTGACTCTTTTTAAATTGTAATAATAATTTAAATCAAATATAAGAACTTAAAACTGTAGGTTAAGTTTTATTTAGCCTTTTTCGATAAATCATCACAAAACAAATATATTTTTTGTCTTGTGGACAAATAATATATTTATTACATCGATTAGCATCCACAGCAAGATTAATGATGGATTGATTATGTCAAAAATATGCTCAGGCATTGATTGTACTACTTTTTTAATTAAATCCGAATCAAATCAAAGTATTGGCTCTGCTAATGCATATGTTTTGGGCATTTTTTGTCTTGAATTCAAACAAGTCCATTGTTGGGTTTAAGTCAGAACTGCAAGTTGGCCAGTCAAACTGTGTTCGTTCAACGATGATTAGGACTGCTTTTAAACATAAACCGCACCATTATATAGCTAAATTCGTCCATTTTTCCCAACCACAAAAGAGAGAAGAGCATCTTCCAACAATTCGTTATAAATAGTTTTATTCAATTTTGTTGCAAGAAAACAAATTTTAGATTTGTCAACTTTAGAAAATTCTCCAACCGCCGAAATTATGTTTTAACATCCCAACATCTTTGATCTTAAA
This sequence comes from Cochliomyia hominivorax, assembly GCA_004302925.2. Lineage (NCBI taxonomy): Eukaryota > Metazoa > Arthropoda > Insecta > Diptera > Calliphoridae > Cochliomyia > Cochliomyia hominivorax. The sequence continues at coordinate 4,477,826 of PYHX02000467.1, read as the reverse complement.
TCTTGCTGATAAAATGAGTGAAAATAATTTTTTTTGCTGAAAGAAAATTACTTTATTCATTTTTTTACATAAAAAGAGAACCGTTAAATCTCACTAAACAAAACTCAATTTAATTTTTTGACGAGAACATGGATAATTTGTTATATCGTTTTAGAATATCATAACACTTATTTTCGCCAAATTTCATTAAAACCACTTTTATTTCATCACTTTTTTATGAGATTAAAATCTTATTCCGGGAGGATATTTGTACTAGAAAAATATATACCGAACATGACCAAGATCCAAGAACAATAGACATTGTTCTTGGATCAAAGTAATAACACATATCAAATTTCATCAAGATATCTAAATAATTGCGAATTGTAGAGTGTTTATTACCTTTACACGAAGAGCCAGCCAGACAGATGGACAATTTGATATCGTTAAATCGATTAAGAAAGCGAAACTGAGTCAAACGGTATACTTCATGGTGGGTGTAACGTCACTTTCTCTAAATCTTATAAATATCAGCATAAACGCGTTATAACCCAACCACTATCATACAAATGGAATGCGTTTATAGGTTACACAATTATCTGGGTCGCTGTGAGTGGTCACAAAAAAAACCTTTTTATACCCTCCACCACCACAAGTGGTGAGGGTATATTAAGTTTGTCATTCTGTATGTAACGCCAAGAAGGAATCATCTCAGACCCAACAATGTATATATATTATTGCATCAAATCAAAAACTGAGTCGATTTAGCTATGTCCGTCTGTCCGTCTGTCTGTCTGTTGGAAACATTCTCACGCCTAGAATAATTGACCGAATTCAATAAAACTTGGCCACATTGTTTGTTATTGTCCTAAGCAGTTTGCTATTTAAAACCAGCTATATCGGTTTATAAGCAAGGAAGTTATAGACCGATATCTGAAACAACCTCAAAATTTCAAAAATGAACTCTTCTAATTTCTTCTAAAAATGTAATTGGACTTAAACAAAAAATTAATTTTAGCATACAATTACACGTGCTTCATCATCGTGCCAAAAATTATCAAAATCTGATTAACCGGAAAAAAGTTATAGGCTATAATATGCAAAATTTTGATACACCCCAAACTCTTTGTGTCATATGGACCGCAATTTTTAAGATAATTTACTGAAATTTGTCACAACTAATTTTTAAACCATTCTTAATATATGTTATAAATTTTATTAACATTGGTCCATATTTTGATATAGCTCCCATATAACGCCATTTCCCGGAATATGATTTATAGCTCATAAAACTCTTAAATTGCAACCAATTCTATTGAAATTTGGCACAAATAATTGCTTAACTATTTTAAATATATACTATAAATTTTATTCACATGGGTCCGTATTTTGATATAGCTCCCATATAAGGCCCCTTCCCGGAATGTGATTTATAGCTCATAAAACTCTTAAATTTGAACCAATTCTTTTGAAATGTGGCACAATTATTGTTTCAACTATTTTAAATATATATTGTGAATTTTATTAATATGGATCCATATTTTGATATAGCTCCCATATAAGGACTTTCCCGGAATGTGATTTATAGCTCATAAAACTCTTAAATTTGAACCAATTCTTTTGAAATGTGGCACAATTATTGTTTCAACTATTTTAAATATATATTGTGAATTTTATTAATATGGATCCATATTTTGATATAGCTCCCATATAAGGCCCCTTCCCGGAATGTGATTTATAGCTCATAAAACTCTTAAATTGCAACCAATTCAATTGAAATTTGGCACAAATAATTGTTTAACTATTTTAAATATATGTTATAAATTATATTAAGATGGGTCCATATTTTGATATAGCTCCCATATAAGGACTTTCCCGGAATATGATTTATAGCTTATAAAACTTTTAAATTTGAACTAATTCTTTTGAAATGTGGCACAATTATTGTTTCAACTATTTTAAATATATATTGTGAATTTTATTAATATGGATCCATATTTTGATATAGCTCCCATATAAGGCCCCTTCCCGGAATTTGATTTATAGCTCATAAAACTCTTAAATTGCAACCAATTCAATTGAAATTTGGCACAAATAATTGTTTAACTATTTTAAATATATACTATAAATTTTATTCACATGGGTCCGTATTTTGATATAGCTCCCATATAAGGCCCCTTCCCGGAATGTGATTTATAGCTTATAAAACTCTTAAATTTGAACCAATTCTATTGAAATTTGGCACAACTAATTTTCTAGCTTTTTTAAATATATGTTGTAAACTTTATTAAAATGGGTCCATATTTTGATATAGCTCCCATATAAGGCCCCTTCCCGGAATATGATTTACAGCTTATAATACTTTTAGATTTGAACCAATTCTATTGTATTGTGGGTCCATATTATGATATAGCTCCATTATAACGCCCCTTCCCGAGTAAATAAAGACCAATTCTACTGAAAGTCGACACAATTATTTTGCTAACTGTTCTGAAGATATTATATTAATTTGCCCTGTATCGGTCCAAATTTTCCTATAGCTCCCTTATAACGGGATTTTCCGGAAAACGGATTAGAGTTTATAAAACATTTAAATAAAGATTAATTCCATTAAAATTTAGCACAATGATTTTTCTAACTATAATAAAAGTATATTATAAATATGAACAATCTTGGTCCAAACTTCGGGAAGGGGTCTTATATGGGAGCTACATATAAAACCCCTTCCCGGAAAATAGTTTTGAGCTTATAACAAGCATATTTTTTGTTTTTATACGCTCCACAGTACAAGTGGTAGAGAGAGAATATTAACTTTGTCATTCTGTGTGTAACGCTAAGAATGAATTATTTCAGACCCCATAATGTATATATTCTTGCATCAAGTCAAAATCTCAATCGATTTTCGTCAATCTCTTTGTCTGCTCACATCCGCAAAAATTAACAGAGCTCAATGAAAATTGGTAGAAAAAAGGCAGTTAGTTGAAAAATTTTATAGCTTAAATTGTAACTAATTTTATGATTAATTAAGTATTTCTGTGTTATATACATTTGTGAGTATATGTGTGTCTATGGAACCTAACGTATTAACTTTACACGAATTTGTGGTGGAGGGTATTTAAGATTCGGCATAGCCGAATATAGCATTCTTACTTGTTCTAATTTAAAGTATTATATTTTGTGTTATTTCCAAAAAAATATTTCATAAAAATTACTGACTTTGATGTCGATATAAAATTAGTCACAAACGAACTACTTCTTATAACGTTTATTGGAGACGTTATTTTAGCTGATTTAATTAAATATAATTAATTTAAATTCTTTCTCGCTTTAAATCACATTTAAATCTCATAAAACATTTATCATAAATACTCATTTATAACTCTTTTTTAACTAATCATTTTAACTAAAATAATCACTATTCGTTTTGCAATAATGGCGTTTTTTCATTGTTAAAGGATTAAATATAAAAAACAATTTTAATATTAATAATATTAAATTCCATTTAATAAAATATATTTTATTTTATTTAAGTCACTTAAATCTATATTTTATTGTCGATTCTTTTTTTTCTAAATTTAAAAATTTTTGCATTGAATAAATGTCATAACAAAAAAACAGCTTAAATACTTTCGATTGATTTGATATTTTGAAGGTGAAAACAAAAAAACGATGCAGATTTATTTTTAAGCTTCAACAATATTTTTGGAATTTATTTAAAAGAAATTTAAATTATGTAACAAAATTTCTATTCAATTTAAAATGTATAAAATATTTTTTATAACCTTAAATTGTGAATATAAAAATAAATTAATTAAATATTTAATGGAGGATAAATTTCAAATAAAGTGAAATTCAATAGAAAGTTAAATAACAGATTTTTATATATTTTTGGAGGAATTTATTTTTTACTTATTTTCAAAATGTGTAAAAAATCCTATATAGGAATGCATAAGATCGCCAATTGTAGTCATTTTTCAATTTAAGTTTTTATTTAATGAATTTTAGAGAATTTGAAATTTGTATTTATGTAATTTGGAAAGAAAACTTGTGTAGGAATAGTCCTTGTAAATTCCTACAAAAAAATATGTGTAAATTTATGTTTAGTTTATCCTTTATAGTTTCAGAGCATTCAAGTCGAAATAAATTTTAAAACTATTTTTCACCATGTTTTTTTTTTAATTCTTATAAAATGCTTCATAATATTTCAGCAACAACCATATAAGTATATATGTAGATCTCTTAAAAGGTGCAAAGGTGTGAGATACCAAGAAGGAATCATCTAAGACCCCATTAAGTGTATATATCATACCTAAAATTTTTATTAATGGTTGTAAAATGAAATTTGGCAAAATAGTTAATCACTGTTCTATATAAATCGCTATTTATATTCAGTAAAATCGGTTCATTACTAAAAAAGTTATACACCGATATCTGAGACATTCTCAAAAATTTTAACTAAAAATTTATTTTAGTTTTTTAAATATTAAATCGTTGTCACAAAACCCATCGAAAATTCGTCATTTTTTAAAATGAACTTCTTTTTAAGTTCTCAAATCGAAAAGCTTGAATCATATCTTATAAGATATTCCTTCATTTTGTAATGACAGTGTTATCATTTTTTTGTCAAATCAAATTTTTAAAATTACTTTATATGGATCAGGATCTCTTAAAGGCTTTGCATTCATCAAAATAAAAATAGATTTATTTAAACAACATTAAAATTCCAGTTAAAAGCTTTTGACTTTCAAATTTTGGAAAAACAATTTATTTATTTATCAGCGTATACACTGAACCAAATGTTGTCGGTAATATTAACGAAAATCTGTAGAAATTTAACGAAAAATAAACAAATTTTTATTCTTATTAACAAAACTTTTCTTCAAACTGAGTAATTTTTTTCAAACATACTAAAGATATTTAATCAACATTTTTTAGTAAAAGATTTTAAATTGAATAAAATTTCGTTAAAAATTAACGAAATATATATTACATCTAAAAATATTTAATAACAAGTAAGAATGCTATATTCGGCTATGCCGAATCTTAAATACCCTCCACCACAAATTCGTGTAAAGTTAATACGTTAGGTTCCATAGACACACATATACTCACAAATGTATATAACACAGAAATACTTAATTAGTCATAAAATTAGTTACAATTTAAGCTATAAAATTTTTCAACTAACTGCCTTTTTTCTACCAATTTTCATTGAGCTCTGTTAATTTTTGCGGATGTGAGCAGACAAAGAGATTGACGAAAATCGATTGAGATTTTGACTTGATGCAAGAATATATACATTATGGGGTCTGAAATAATTCATTCTTAGCGTTACACACAGAATGACAAAGTTAATATTCTCTCTCTACCACTTGTACTGTGGAGCGTATAAAAACAAAAATATGCTTGTTATAAGCTCAAAACTATTTTCCGGGAAGGGGTTTTATATGTAGCTCCCATATAAGACCCCTTCCCGAAGTTTGGACCAAGATTGTTCATATTTATAATATACTTTTATTATAGTTAGAAAAATCATTGTGCTAAATTTTAATGGAATTAATCTTTATTTAAATGTTTTATAAACTCTAATCCGTTTTCCGGAAAATCCCGTTATAAGGGAGCTATAGGAAAATTTGGACCGATACAGGGCAAATTAATATAATATCTTCAGAACAGTTAGCAAAATAATTGTGTCGACTTTCAGTAGAATTGGTCTTTATTTACTCGGGAAGGGGCGTTATAATGGAGCTATATCATAATATGGACCCACAATACAATAGAATTGGTTCAAATCTAAAAGTATTATAAGCTGTAAATCATATTCCGGGAAGGGGCCTTATATGGGAGCTATATCAAAATATGGACCCATTTTAATAAAGTTTACAACATATATTTAAAAAAGCTAGAAAATTAGTTGTGCCAAATTTCAATAGAATTGGTTCAAATTTAAGAGTTTTATAAGCTATAAATCACATTCCGGGAAGGGGCCTTATATGGGAGCTATATCAAAATACGGACCCATGTGAATAAAATTTATAGTATATATTTAAAATAGTTAAACAATTATTTGTGCCAAATTTCAATTGAATTGGTTGCAATTTAAGAGTTTTATGAGCTATAAATCAAATTCCGGGAAGGGGCCTTATATGGGAGCTATATCAAAATATGGATCCATATTAATAAAATTCACAATATATATTTAAAATAGTTGAAACAATAATTGTGCCACATTTCAAAAGAATTAGTTCAAATTTAAAAGTTTTATAAGCTATAAATCATATTCCGGGAAAGTCCTTATATGGGAGCTATATCAAAATATGGACCCATCTTAATATAATTTATAACATATATTTAAAATAGTTAAACAATTATTTGTGCCAAATTTCAATTGAATTGGTTGCAATTTAAGAGTTTTATGAGCTATAAATCACATTCCGGGAAGGGGCCTTATATGGGAGCTATATCAAAATATGGATCCATATTAATAAAATTCACAATATATATTTAAAATAGTTGAAACAATAATTGTGCCACATTTCAAAAGAATTGGTTCAAATTTAAGAGTTTTATGAGCTATAAATCACATTCCGGGAAAGTCCTTATATGGGAGCTATATCAAAATATGGATCCATATTAATAAAATTCACAATATATATTTAAAATAGTTGAAACAATAATTGTGCCACATTTCAAAAGAATTGGTTCAAATTTAAGAGTTTTATGAGCTATAAATCACATTCCGGGAAGGGGCCTTATATGGGAGCTATATCAAAATACGGACCCATGTGAATAAAATTTATAGTATATATTTAAAATAGTTAAGCAATTATTTGTGCCAAATTTCAATAGAATTGGTTGCAATTTAAGAGTTTTATGAGCTATAAATCATATTCCGGGAAATGGCGTTATATGGGAGCTATATCAAAATATGGACCAATGTTAATAAAATTTATAACATATATTAAGAATGGTTTAAAAATTAGTTGTGACAAATTTCAGTAAATTATCTTAAAAATTGCGGTCCATATGACACAAAGAGTTTGGGGTGTATCAAAATTTTGCATATTATAGCCTATAACTTTTTTCCGGTTAATCAGATTTTGATAATTTTTGGCACGATGATGAAGCACGTGTAATTATATGCTAAAATTAATTTTTTGTTTAAGTCCAATTACATTTTTAGAAGAAATTAGAAGAGTTCATTTTTGAAATTTTGAGGTTGTTTCAGATATCGGTCTATAACTTCCTTGCTTATAAACCGATATAGCTGGTTTTAAATAGCAAACTGCTTAGGACAATAACAAACAATGTGGCCAAGTTTTATTGAATTCGGTCAATTATTCTAGGCGTGAGAATGTTTCCAACAGACAGACAGACGGACAGACGGACAGACGGACAGACGGACATAGCTAAATCGACTCAGTTTTTGATTTGATGCAATAATATATATACATTGTTGGGTCTGAGATGATTCCTTCTTGGCGTTACATACAGAATGACAAACTTAATATACCCTCACCACTTGTGGTGGTGGAGGGTATAAAAATGGCTGTAACGCAGCGCTAGTAAAATAACTCACAAATTTATTCAATTCTACGTATTAAAGTAAAGTTTATTTGAATAAAATTTTTGTTAATTTAAATATTTTTTTCGTCAAATAATTTTGTCATATAAAATGAAATATGACAAAGAAATTTCAAACTGAATATAGATAAACATACAGGAAGAAAATATTTAATAGAACATTTTAATTTAAGTGATTGAAATTAAAGGAATATTTTGCATAAACTCGGAATCAGCTGATCAACAAACATGTTAATAACTTTTCATCAGAAATGCAAGTCGGTCAGTTCACCACCGTCATTTGACATTGCACTATTTCCAGTTGTCTATTTCGTTTTTTTTACACTTTTTATGTATTACCTAAAACTAGCTCTTACCCGGTGTGCTTTGTTGCACAAACATTTTTCTCAGTTATAGATATCGAAAGAAATTGCACAAATCACAAATAAACGTGTATTAAAAATGTAATTGAGACGAATTTCTCGCTGTAGTAGATCTATAGATATTTTCAATCAATATTTGCTTTGGATTTGGTATGGGGAGTACCCCTTCCCTTGCCCCTTAATATTTTATGTATAAATTTATTAAAATTTAACGTAAATCTTTCCTCAGTATAACTAATTTTTCGCCAATTTGAAGAATTTACGAAAAACTTAAGACTCTTTTGGTTATGATGAATAAAGTTTTCGTTGACTGATATTTTACCTACTTTTCTTCAATTCTACATCCTTTTTCGTTATATTGACTACCTTTTTTGGTTCAGTTTGCTTATGGATGTCTTGTATAATTCTTATTTTAACGTAGAGAAATTAGTGATCTCATATTATTATGTAATTTTATTTAAAACTCAAATCATTTAAATAATTTTAATTTTATTTAAATTTCTTTTGAATTTTTTTAATTCTATTGTTTTGGTGATAAAAGGACAATAATAAGAGATTTCATATTCCCAATGATAAACATGGACATTTAAATAATATATTTCTGCGAAATTCGGTCCAATAGTTTTTTCTAACAATTATTATCTGCTCTTTTGTCCTAAATTAAACAAAATTTTGTTAATATTTTCTTCTTGGAATACAAAATGGAAGTAAATTTTTAAAAATATTAAAAGTTCTCCATTAATATCAATAAATTCCATGAATTGTCCAGTTTAGAGCAGAAGAATAAATAAAACAATAGAAGTTTTAAGTGAAATAGACTGAAAATAATTCGGAAAATAAAAATGGAAAAATTCATGTTTATTGAGTCTTTTCATATATAAATTTGTTCTCCAATTACATGTAAAAAATGTAAATTACTTATTTTACATTTTTATTTCTCTAACTTTCGTTTCTGTTCCCTCTTTTTTTGCTGTTGTTGTTATCATTATCTTATTTTTATTTTAAATATTTATTAGTGTTGTTTCTGTTGTTGTTGTTTATAAATTTTTGGCTTTGTTATTATTTTAATTAAATTTATATTACAAAAAACTATAGCAACAACAATTACAAACCAACAAAATTGTTATAAATGAACGAAATGAATGAATGAATGAATGAATGAATGAGCGAACGAATGACTGACTGAATGACTGAACACTGAATATTTCTTATTGAAAATGCTTTTATGTGAATTTTGTGGTCAGCCAGCCATTTTCAGTTATTGAAGCGCGTCAATGAGGTTACACCGACCGACTGACCATCTCACTGAGTGTTTGTTGCCTTTTTGTTGGTATTTTTTGCACAAAATATCATTAGTGGTATTAAAAGTGAATAAATGAATTTTGTAAAAACAAGTAAAAAGCTATAGCCGGTCAAGTCCAACTACTTTATACCCTACATTGCATTATTGATTATAAGTTGTAGCGGCTAAAAGTTAGTGAACGAACCTCGACATGTTTAAAGTGCAGTATTTTATCGATATTAACATTTATTTGGGATTTGTACGTATGAAAAGAATTTTTTCTGGGAGGATTATACAGGAGCTATGAGGATTAATGAATCGACCCACGATTTTTGCTTTTATTTATTCCAATTTGATCAATACATATCGCAATACCAATGAATATGTGAGATGTAAGCACTTTAAAGTGATATTTTGAAGACGGATTGTATGGGACCTATGAGAAGTAATAAACTGAACCTGTGAAATAATAACTCAGTTTTAAAAGGAGTTGTCCTTGGATCAAAATAGTGTTACGTACCAAGTTTCATCAAGATATCTTTAAAATTGCAACCTGCATTTTGTTCACAAGTTTTTAATGACAACCAACCAAACGGATGGTCGAACATAGTTAAATCGAATCAGGAAGTGGTTCTGAGTCGAATGGTCCACTTGAAAATATTGGTAGCAATATTTTTCTGCCCGTTACAAATTTATGTACAAACGCATAATATTTCAATCACCTACAGTGGTGTAGGGTATTAAAAGAACAAAAATTACCATTTAATTTGTTTAAAATTTAAGAACATCAAAAAATAAAATAAAGAAATGATGATAAAGAATTCATTGTTCGTTTTAAATTAAAAGTTTTTTTTCGCATAATTAATGGAATTAAAATCAAGGAAATATTTTTAAGGTATTAAAAGTAATGAAAGAAAAATATTGAAATTAAGCGGATTTTCCTTAAAAGGAACATTAAAAATGCTTTTTTTCAAAATTATAAATCTTTAAATTTCAGTAATAAAAAATTGTATAAATATTTTTTTCTTAAATTCAATTAAGTCGTTTTAAGAAGTGAAATCGAAAAATTCTTAATAAAAAGAAACTACTAAAATTGTAATTTTAGATTTCCTGCTTGAAATCTACCACAGTTTTGCGTCTTTAATTCCGCCCACTGGCCCCATCTCGGGGCAGTATTCCTCTCTTTGCACAAATATCACATTATTGCGCCTTTGCCACTCAAGGTCTTTTTTTACCATGACAACAGGATGACAAGTCAGTCAAAAAAAGTGAACACATTTTGAAGTCCTTTTCGAACACATTCCTTAATGTATTTTTCGGTATTTATAGCATCCGTTGTGACAAATCATTAACGTCTTTTTCAGCAACTGCATAGTGGTTGTCATACCAAACAATTTTTGGAGAATTTTTACTGCTTTTAGTTCCCAACTTTTCTTCAACATTCCCTCGAGCATCGTCAACATAACATATTGGTTGATGTGTTGGGAGCTTTTTTGAAAATATTTTTTATAGGCCATTACTTCTACCGGAACCAGGTTTCTGTCAACATCTCCTGGTACTATTTAATAATATTGGAAACAGTGTGACAGCAGACCTCTGAATGCTTGGCCAACTTTTGTAGCACCAAGTTGGACTTTATGGAAATCGTTTAATGAATTAAGTATGCACTTTTTTCTAGTCACTCATTTTAATCAGATCAGTTATCTGACGTTAAACATAATGACTGACTTGTAACTTGATCTAAAGAAAATAAGGAAATCTAACATTTTTATTATTTTTTTTTTAATTATCAAGTTAAAATATTTTTTATTTTTATTTAAAAAAATTAAAATAAAATAAATAAATAAATTTATAAAGATTTTCAAGTTTAATTTATTAAATTAAATAAAATTTCCAATAAATTGAATTAAAAAGATTCTAGGAAAAATTATTTATATTTTCAATAATTGTTATTGTATACAATTGTTGTTGTTATTGTTCTTGTTTTTTGCACATTTTTAACACTGGTTTGCTAATTGAAACATTTAATAATAAATAACGAATTATTGGCAAAACACAATTATTTGCATATTTCAATATATATATATCCGATTTGGTTCGTTGATTATAACTAACATATTTGAAAAACAATTAAGAATGTTTATGTATGCATATCTTCATTTGTACTTTCATACACAGATACTGATAACATATTTTTGCAAAGTAATAAAGGACTCTCAGATATCGGTTTATGAATTTTTATTAGAGATCAGCTTCGATCATTAGAATAGAATTGTGCGTGGCAATTTTTCCTTTACTCCTTATAGAATCAATGGCCTTTTCTATTATTTTCCAGCCTGCTAGGCGGCGGGACTCTTTGACCTTCCTGTGGTGTTGTTCATCTTTTCACGGAGTAAGTGGTTTTTTGAATGTATTTTACTGAAAGGACGAAAACACTTTATTTAGAATTCGAATAATATGATGAACATTTTTTATCATATTGCTCTCCACCAGCAATGAATCCGGCTTGTAGATGAGCTTTTTGGATAAACGTCATTTAGATGCCGTCGCTTAACGCTGAACATTTTATTATTTATTATTATTTTTTTTTTTTAATTTTTTAATTAAATTTTTAATAAAAAATTTAATTTGAATAAAAAATTAAATTTTTAATAAAAATTTAAATTTTTAGTAAAAATTTAAATTTAAAAGAAAATAAATAAATAAATTTTTAGTAAAAAATTAAATTTTGTGTAAAATTAAATTTTTGGTGAAAATCATGTCCCTTTCATATGTCCTCACGAAACGAAGTTATAAGCTCAAGATTTGCAGCAAATAAATTTTGTAATAATACATGTCAAATTTTAAAAGCATCGATCGACAAATGATTATATCTGCCACCGAGAACCACTTTCGACTTTGTAAATCCAAACTAGAACTTAAATCTGAATCAGAAACTGATACTGAATCGGAACTATAATCTGAATTTGAATGTGGAATAAAATCTACACTGAAATTTTAACTCAAATATGAGCAAGAAACTGACATAGAATTTATACTGGAATTCAAACAAATTTTTAAATAAATAAAATTCTTTGATTTCGATTGACTTCGTTTCAAATGTCGTTACTTAATTTAAAAATTCCAAATATTAAATACGTTTTATTTGATTAAGATTTATCAGCTAATCTGTCCATCTGTCTGCACTTGATTCGCTCACATTAAAGATCGTTTTCGTGGGAAATATGTTATTGACCGATATTTAAGATGACCTTAAATTTAAACAAAAAACTTATATATAAATTTCTAAAGAAAAATTAGGGGAACTCAATTTTCTTTCGCTTGGTCAGAAATCTAAAATATTCATTATGAAACGAACTTAGTTTTCGGTAAAAAAAAAGTTCTAAATTCTCGAAAATGTACTTCGTGGGAAATTAAACTGTTAAAATTTTTTAAAACATACAAACACGATTTATTTATTATATATAGAAAATTCATATGTATGTGTTTTAGAAGAAAACTGAATAGATTTTTAATTGTATAAAATGCTTTTTTATTAGTTTTATTTATAGTCTTCAAAATAAAAATGGTTATTCAGATCGGTTTTCTATATTTATAATATCAACTAATTTTACACCTCTTTTTGGATACCATTTGTATCTAAAAAATATAACTTATCAAAATATATATATTTGTATATTTTCAATTTAATTAAATTTGCAAATAACCAATATTAAATATAATCCTTAACGCAATTACTACAAACAGTAATGGATAAAGTATTTTAATTATAAAATAAAAAATAAAACAAAAACAATAATATGACAAACAAAGTGATAAAATAGTAAGTAAAAATTCTGTAGTCGGCTGTGCCGAATCTTAAATACCCTTCACCATAACTATTTGTGAAATAAATGTGAAATGTTTCGTACATACACAGTCACATATACACTCATAGACGTATAAAATATATAAACGTTTTTCTTTAATACGACCCAGGAACACTTAATGAGTCATAAAATTAGATATATTTTTAGCTTTAACTTTTTTTCTACTTTCTACCAACAAATTATTCTAATTTGTCGATTTATAATCGGAATGATTCCTTTTTAGCGTTACACACGGAATGTTGTGGTGTTGGAGGGTATAAAAATAAACATATTTTTTCCCTTAATTCATATATAAAAATGCACAAAAAATTCCTGTAAATATTATTAAAGCTTTTTTTAATTGTTCACTCTATTAATAATTTTTCGCCTTTACTGTAAAATGGAATAAAAACATGTTTATGTGTCATGTTTACCACTACATAAACATATTAAATGACAATAAAAATCACACTATTACGATTGACTTAATTTATACAAAAAGGGGAAACGAATACATTTATACGGATTCGCACACCAACAAACATTTGCTCAAAACACCCATTTCAATTATTGAAAAATAAAAAAAAAACAAGAATATTGAGAAATATAGAACATTAATGTAAAATAAATACGAAAAATATAAAAAAGACAAAAATACAACAAAAAAGAAGAAGAACTGAAAATCCTCTTTATTAGTAACGCCTCAATACATATATGTATATTTCACACCCACCCTCGCATCAATAGATCTTTTAACAAATAAATATTTCCTATAAACAGTCAATAATACAGAGAATTCATCTAAAAGGCCCTTTAAGGACTGAAAGCACACATTTTTTATTAAAACTTTTACCCCAAATATTATTTGATATTTTAAGTTACTTTTGCTTCTGTAAAATGTCAGTCATTAAGTCAGAAAAATTAATGTATTGTTAATCTGATTTAAATGAGTCATCAGAAAAAAGTCCATACTAAAATTAATAAATATTTTTAATAAAATCCAACTTGGGCCTACAACAAGTGGGCCAAGCATACAAAGGTCTGCTGTAAAATTGTGTCCAATGTTTTTAAACAGAATCGAGAGAATTTATTTGCCGATAAAAAAATCCTGGTTGTAGTGAAGAAATGCTCCACATAATGTTTCGAAAACCAAAGGGAGCATTTTGAAAAGAGCTTCCAACACATCCGGTAGAAAAGTAGCCCGGATAGCTCAATGCTCGGACTATTTAGTTAAAGCTAATGCTACAAATTTAAAGGACAAAAACAAAGCAAATCGAAAGTCAAGTTTTATAAGAAAAGTATTCTTCCCACATATACATATCTTCCGGCAGATCAAAAATTTTTCGATGCTGATGCTCGAGGGAATTTTAAGGAACAGTCAAGGACACAAATGCAGCCAAAATTGTCCAAATTTCTTGGTATGAGCAGCAGTACATAGATTTTTTTGCAAAGGTATCCACTTATTTTAGGTCTGACATTACATCCTGTCACTATGGTAAATACAACAACATTAATATGATACTTGTACCAAAGGGTGGCAAATCCTCTAAACTACCCATAGCTAGGACCGGTGGAGAGATATTGGACTCTTATTAAAAGAGAATTGAAGAACATATAAAGGGTTTCCAAAAACGTGGTAGATTTTAAATGGTTGGACTTCATGTTTGAGCAAAAAAATACAGAAGGCACTTTAAAAACATAAATGGAAGGGCTACCGAAAAGGATTCACAATTTCATCACAAGTGATTAAAATTTTAAAAAAATTTTAAATTGTTATAAAATATGAATTAAATAAAGAACTTAAAACTAAATGTAGGGTAGTTTCTTTTTTACTTACATACATGTATGTTAAGAATTTTTCGATCTCACTCCTTAGTTATTTTAAAATATAATGAAAACGTTATTTTATATATAACAAAATACTTATTTGCAAAATCGTATTTTCCCATAAAAATTTATTCTTGCGAAGGCCTTTTTATAGGCCTCCTATTGGAACGTAAATGTTTAGTTCGCTAATTACATATGTGTGAGAGGAGGTTGTATTACTAAACATGTTAATGTATTTTTTTTATTACATATGTAATTTGCTGTAATTTGTGTTTCTGTTGGTGTTTTTATTGCAATTTTCAAGTTTTTTTATTTGCAATAATTAATATTGAGAATCAACTTTTTATATATGAAAATGTTTTCATTTTAATTATATTCTAATTTTGCCATAATTATATTGCATGGAAAAAAATTATAGAAATGTATTTTTTGTTAATTGCAATTCAGTTGAAAAACAACGTATTTTTTAATTAATTATTTTCATTTGAACAGTGATGAAATCTACATCAAATTTGGGACAATTAAATATGTTTAATTTAGCTAAGTTTAGAACCGATTAGTTATCATCCGTCCTTTAATTTCGATCTAATAATAATTTAATCTCTTAAGATATCCTATATTTAATACTTATGTTTAGTTAATTCAAAAAATACATAGTGATTCGTTTCTTAGATAGAAATACTAAAGCATTTTAAAGGTAAAAAGTTCTTATCTTTAAACAATTTCTTTGTTTTTTCTTTATTTATTTAGTTTAATGAAATTAAAATTTTTTTTACAGGTGATAATGTTTACATCTAATGAAAATTCCAAGATTGCAAAAATTTTCAAAAAGAACGTGAAATCTGCTTTTATTTAATTATACAAACTGTTAATATAAAATCAAAGGCGAACAGCTGCCAGTTTTTGTTAAATTTGCGCAAAATAATTTCCTATAAAAAGCAAAATTTCCTACATTTTCCACAAAAAATTTCCATATCATATATGAAAAAAGCGAAACGTGTGTTTTAGTTAACTTTAATTAGAAATACTTAAAGATTAATAATTTAATAAGAACAGCTGCCAGTTTTTAGTTAGCTATGAGAAAAACGTATTTTTTTAAAAGTTTTTTGTCCATAAAATTGAAGCCTTATAAACCATTTCGAATTTCTGGCAGGGAAAAAAGTAAAATGTGTATTTATTTTTTCAATTATTTAAAAATATATCTGATGAAATAATGTTGATGACTATCATGCGAAGCTTTTTATTTAACTTATGTTTATATAATTGTTTATTATTGTGCTACCAATATCTACGGATATTGGAATTTGGAATTGTTCTGTATCTTTTTAATGAATGTATTAGTTTGAATTATAACTACTTATTGAAACCAATAAGACTACATTCTAGAAGAGTTTTGTTAAAAATCACTATTAATTTTTTAACAACTTAAACAAAATAGTTATTTAAGTTTTTGAGTTTTTTCAATATTTTTCAGCACAAGTTGAATTATGCACTAAAATTATATTTTTTTCGTACCGAATTTTTGAATTCGAATTATAAATTATTATTATAAAATTATTAATTTTATCTACAGTTCAAAATAATTTCTATTTACTATTTTCAGTTAAAATAATTTAATTTACTTAATTAATTCAATTTTTTACATTTTTCGTTTTTTGCAACATTTAAAAAATAAAGATATATCCATTTTCTAAATAGCAACAAAATACTGGTATGAATTTATAACGATATTTATTCCCAACCATATTTATCTCTCTCATACCTTTAAATGAAATTAAAAAAAAGAATGGAATCCTAAAACTGACAGAAAAACTAGAAGAAGAAAAAAATAAACAATTAAATTAAAAACTTTATTTCAACTACAATGTTGTTTGTGGTCAGACAACTTTATTCATTTTTTGAACCAACAAAAACCCCAACAAAAAGTTTTATCAAATAGAAAAAAAGTGCAGTAAATATTTATATAAACCTTTTACCGTTATGTTTTTTAATTTTGTCGGTTACCAACTCATATATAGAATTTTTTTCTAAACTTTAAAAAATCCTTGTTATGGAAAATGCCCCATAAAAATAGAAGAGAGAGAGAGAGAGAGAGAGAGAGAGGGAGAAGTAACCAAAATACTAAATAGGAAAAAAGTTCATATTAGAAATTTAATGTGGCGACGAGTTTTGAGGATTCTTTTTTTTAGATTAAAAAAGATTTTATTTTTAATTGTTTATTAAATATAGAACTTTATATCAAATAAAAATAAAAAAAACATAAATAAAGATTTTTAATTTTAGTTTAATTAGATGTCAAGAAAACTATTTGTTGGAATTATGAAATAAAAATAAAATATCTGCTTCTCCATCACTAGATGAGCCGAACGGATACAGAAAAGCTTTGTGTCCTAAAGCAGTAGTCCTCCATGCCCGTGAGAAGACTACTTCTATGGAAAGTCCTCGTTAAGATGGCAATTTGGGTTGCTAATGTACACGCAGAAAAAAATATGTTTGCGGTAACCATAAACGATTAGCTGTATACTTTTGTTACTAGATTTTGTTACCGTAACTGTGATTTTGCATTAATAGCAATAGTTATTGTCATCATCACAAAAAATATTGTTATTCCAATAGAAATATTGTTTGTTTTTTCTCATTCTGATTTTACATTTACAAAAATAGTTATTGTTATCGCCACCAAATTTATTGTTATACCAATAAAAATGTTGTATATCTGCATTTTTATTTTGCATTGATAACAATAGTTATTCCTGCAATCAATAAAATTATTGTTAGCGTAACTAAAAGTAATGTTATTCCAATAAAAAATATTGTTTGTCTAATAAAGAATTGCCAAGTCACGATCATTTGATTGATTATTTTTTGTTATAATAATGGATTTTGCTCCGAACTGTAATAGATATTCCGACTTAATTCAATTCAGTTCATGAGCGTATCATAAATAAACTAACAGATATTGAATCAAGTAATAATAGATATGTCGAACCTTCAATACCCTCCATCACAAATGCGTGTAAAGAAAAAAATCACACACATACATACAAACTCACATCAACACAAAATTTTCTTAAATACAATACAGGAACACTCAATAAATTATTGTATCATTTTATTTGTGGCTACAACTTTTTTCTACTGAACCGATTTTTTTAATTTTTGGAAGGAAAATAAGGTACATTAAGTTTAAAATTATTACGATTTTATTATATTTTGACGTATAATTAAAATTTTATGAATGTTTTTCGCTTGGATTTAAATGTTGCTTCAGATATCGGCTTATATCTTTTAACAACTGAACCAATTTTGTTGATGCTTAATAAAAAACTTCTCAGTTCTGTATAATTACCCAGCCCAACTTAAATTGAGCTTTGTCAATCATTGTTGATAAGAGCGTGTTAGAATCGGACACAGAGCCCGATATAGCTTAAGCGACATGTTTTGACTTGATGCTGGAATATACAAACCTAAAAGTATCTTAAATGATTCCTTCTTAGCGTTACACATGAAATGGAAAAATTATTGTACCCTCTCCAGAGAGTAAAAAATCGGCTCAATTTATTTTTTAATATTTTTTTCCTATTGGAGAATTTTTAAATCCTGCATGATTAACGCTTTATCGAAAAATTCAAATGATATTTTTTACTAAAATAACTCGAAATTGTATGAAATCTAAGTCTTCATTTCATTTTTCTGTGAAATCAAGAAAAATCCAATAGAAAGTAAAATGATATGAAGCATATCAACTGATTCCTTATTCATTTTCGCTATTTATAAACCAGGAAACATTTGGCCCTTTTTATAAATTTTGAGTAAATTAAATTTTTTGAATTGCAATAAAATTTTTATTAGCAAAGATATCTGCCTGAAATTTTAGGGAAATGTGGGAATTGTGAAAAATATTGTGAAGAAAAATCCAAATAAAAGGATTCTTTTAAATTTTTCTATAGAGCCCACATATATTGAATAACTGGAAAAAGCAATTACCAAATGATTAAGAAAGTCCAAAAGAGTTTGAACTTTGTTCAGGGATATTTTAAGATACAAAATTTTGAATTGAAAAGTCTTAAAAAATATTTTCTTTTCTGGGAAATCTAAATCAATTTGTAAGAAAAATCTTTTTCCATGAAAATAAGTGCAAACACTTTTTCGAAAAAACAGCAATAGTTTGTAGTTTGTATAGAGATAAAAACCTAAATGTTTTTCTTTAATTATAATTACGATTTATAGATGCAGAAAGATCATCTGAATATTTTCAGATATAAATTATAAACTAATTCACGATCTTATAAAACTCCGAGAGTTAAATATTACATATTTGTACTTTCAATGCGATTAAAAAATGTTCACATCTGAGATACGTTTTTTTGAGGCTCCAACATTTAGAATTATCATTAAATCAAATTTTAAATAAATCCAAGGGACCGATCCTGATTTTTAACCAAATACGGTAGCACTCTAAATGTATACTTAATATTGTATTCATTGTTATAGCTCATACGCTCCTATATTACTATAATATGGTGTTTACACCCTTCACCACCACAAGTAATGAAGTGGATATATTACCTTTGTCAATTGGTGTTTAACGATAAGGAGGAATCATCTCAGATCCCATAACGTATATATATATCAGAGCATCAAATAAAAATCCAAGTCGTTTTAGCTATGTCCGTCTGTCTGTCTATTGTTGGTACGCTCACATCTACAATAATGAATTTGAATTTATTTGTTCTAGTCCTGAGAATTTTCCTACATAAAGTCAGCTAAATCGGTTGACCACGTTAAAAGATATATACAGATATCTGAAGCAGTCTCTAAATTCAATTGAAGAATTTTCCTAAAATATTCAATTATAAATCGACAAATGAAACTTTATGTATTTATGAAAAAATTCATAAAATATTTGTAATTTTAAATTGAAAAATTTACATTTCTCATTCGATATCTTAACAACTTTTCATTAATTTAACGAGAAAAATTAATTACGCTTTTTTAATTAATTATTAAAGACCTAAGAAGAAATTAATCAAAATCTATTTTTATTCCTTCAGACGAAATATAACTTAATTTCACTGGAATGTTTTAAATTATGGATATAAATATGATTTATTATTTTCTTTAATCATTTTTAATTTTTTCTTATTTATGAACTAAAATTAAATAATAAATTGCAAAAAGAAAAAAAAAAAGAAACAAAGTGTGTTATCAAAAATTCCCGTTATATTAAAATTTTAACTTTAATTTTGTAACTTTGTCATTCTGTTAAACACCAACAAAAATCTCCAGATAATAATATTGTGATCACCAATTGTAATGATGTACATAACAACATAAAGCAACGATTTCTCCTATATGTAGATGTAGATTTTGAACAACCTAATGAATAATGTTTCTATTGTTTATAATACATAACTGTAAAATCCATGTTCGAAACCTAAGCAATTTTAACATTGTTATATTCACTAAAAAATATAATAGCAACAACAACAGCAATTTCAATTAAAAATGTTATATCCCATAGTTATTTATATAGTTCAACTTTTTAATACGATAAATCCTGAAATGCAATAGCAAAATTTTTAATATGAATAAATTATAATCAATAAAATAAAGCTCCTCAGAAAACTATAGATCTTGTCAATATTTGTGGATGACCCTGATATATTTCTGAGGGAAAACAGCTTAAAGTTTTATATATTAAAAAAATTAACTACATTTCAACAAGTAAAAATGATTGCAAAATTCTTTAATTTTTTCATCTGTTTTAGTGGTTAAACAATAAAAGACCAAACGCAACATGGCTTTATCCGAGGTCTACCAAAATCACAGGTTTTCACTTAAACATGTTTATTCGACTAGAAATTTAATCCCTTTTATTCATAAAATAAGTCAAGTATAATTTAAAAGGAAATAGAATTTAAAGTATTGGATTGGCATCGTTTGGGTACGATGCTTCCAATAGAAAACAGGACATCATAAACAATATATTATCAGAGTTATAAGCTGTTTCCAAATTTATTCTGTCGAATCTTGTACAATCCATGACTCAAAAAGGCACTGGGGTGCATTTTGCATTTACAATAAAAATGAGAATTCTGAAATTGCGATAAGTCTGCCAATATACGTCCATTAGTTTATTGTGTTTATCTGGTAACTTTTACCAGATGTTTTTATACCCTACACTATTGTAAGTGGTAGGGATATTATACGTTTGGGTTGATGATTGTAACATACAGAGAAAATGCAGTTACTTTCAACTGTAATTATACCGTTACACTCAGAATCACTTTCTGTGCAGATGGTCCGTCCACTATACAGAAAATATCTTGATTAAATTTGATACATATTACTATTTGGTCCAAGAACAAAGTCTATTAACATTTGTCTTGTTCAGTCCCTTTCAAATGTCCACTCGAAATATGGTTCTATGCCCATAAAACTCACAAAAATTCAGATATTTTAAATTAATTTGACTCAAATCAGTCCAAATCCATGGTAACAATTTCAAGAAGAACGATTCACAAGTGACCGTAGTTGCCATATCAACCCACTTCCAAAAGCCAATTCAAAGTGCGTAAATACTTAAAATACCAGGCAATCAAAAAATACCAAACCAAAGTATACGAGGATCGGTTTATAATTTTCAACAAAATCTCTCATATATATAAATATGAAAAAAAGCATTTTAAATATTATATAATAACACAAACCATAAAATGATAAATTAGTATGGTCGGTCCACTATTCCAGGTCTGTGGAATGGTGTAAGGCACTATGTAAAATATCTTCACTGACTGTTACAAACTTATTTAGTTTTATATCAGTTTTTTTAATATTTAAGTGTTGTTGGCCTCTCGCTTTTGGATAAACTTTACCGAACCTTGTGGTACTTTATGTCCCCATATGGTATTTTCAATAAGAATAATAATCATAATTTTAAAAAATATTTTATTAAAATTATCTCTTTTTGTGATATTAAAATTTCATTGTTTATCTAAGTTTCCATAAAATATTGCTTGAAGATTTTTCTTCCATTCGATAAGAAAACAATTAAAAAATCCTACTAAATTCTTTAATTGTTTTCTCATATTTTTCTATTAATTTTTCTTTCATTTTTATTTACTAAACTTTTCCAAATAACATAACTAACAAGTTATGTAATATTTGTATATATGTGTGTATCTATTTATTAAATATTGACATTCTCTTTGTTTAAAAGTTCTTAAAATAAATTATATTTTCATATTTTTAAAATTAAAATAAATATTTAATGTTGCAATAAAAACAATTTATAATTTTCATAAAATTTTAGTTTTATGATTAAAACTGAAATAAAATAATAAAACCAAGAAAATGAAAAAAATAATAAAAAAAACAAAGAAATCATAAAATAAATATTTAAATTAAAGTAGCAGTTTGATTATCATTTAACTTGAAAAATATTCAAATTTAAAAAAAAAAAAAAAAGAAAGAAAGAGAAAGAGAAGACAACTAAAAAAAAGTAATACAGTCCGGAACAAAACTATTGGCAGAACAAACATTTCAGGTTGTTTTTTAGAAAAAACAAGGCTTTATTCGTTCATGCCATATCTTCAACACCCTCCACCACAAATGCGTGTAAGTAAATACGTTATGTTTTGTACATACACACTTACACATATACTGACAAAGGTACATTTATATTATGCAAAAATCTTATTCTTATTTGTTGAATTCTAATGGACAGGTTACCTCAGATATCGGTCTATATATATTTTGATATTCTGAACCGATTTTACTGATTTCAAAAAGGAAACTTCTCAGGACTATTAATACTCTGGACAAATAGATGTGAGCGTGGCAACAACAGACAGATAGACGGACATAGATAAATCGAATCAGATTTTTATTTGATGCAAGACTATATATTCATTATG
>PYHX02000467.1:4428558-4454925 GCA_004302925.2 Cochliomyia hominivorax | reverse complement strand
TTTTTTGGAAATAAGTTTTCACATGGACTTCAACTTAAGACAGTCAGATCGATAATTTTTTAACACAAGTTTTTCATAAAACTATTAATAGATCTTTAGATATATATTGGTTTTTTGATCAAGTTACTTTTGTCAAAACAAATGAATGTATCTTTAATTGATTAAAATGACTGATTAGAAAAAAGTGCGTACTAAAATTATTAAGTCTTTTTAACACAACCCAACTTGGTCCTACACAAAGTTGCAAAGCATTCAGGTCTGGCGTTAAAATGTTTCCAATGTCATTAAACAGTACCGAAATCACTTGTCTTTCTTATGAAAATCTGATTCAGACAAAAGGAGTGGCCCACATGATGTTTCTAAAGCCAAAAAAAAAAAAATTATCAAGAAATTTCAAAAGAGCTTCCAACACATCCAGTTAAAATGCAGCTCGGTTAGCTTTAGTGCTCAAACTATTTGGTACGGACAAAGCTCAAAAAAGTTTTCTGTCTAGAACTTTTTGAACTGTGCTAAAAATATTTTGAAAAAATATTCTTGCTGCAAAATGGATAATGAAACGTTTGTTCTGAATGATTTTTTCGCAATTTCCTGGTCAAAGACTAAAACTTGTTAATGCTCGAGGGAATGTTGAAGAAAACTTTTGGGACCCAAAAACCGTTAAAACTTGACAAAAAGTTCTTGGCATAGCAAACAGTATCCAGTTGTGGAAAAAGAAGACTAATTTTTTACATCGGCCCCTATAAATAGCGAAATTTATACCAAGAAATTTTTGGTTTTACATTTATAATATTTCATGTGTTCAATTATTTTGGCCTGACTTGTTATCCTGTCACTATGGTAGACAAGCACTTGAGTAATACAACAACAATGTGGTATTTGTACAAGAGAGGTAATTCGCCCCAAACTGCGCGAAATTGAGGCATTGAAGAGATATTGGGCTCTTAGTTAAAAGAGAAATGAAGACCACAAAAAGATGTCAAAAAATCTGCTAGATTTTAAACGGAGATGGACTACCTGTTCGGTTTCCTGATTTCCGAAAAGATGTTCAAAATTTCATAAAAATATATTTTTTGTCAAGGTAATAATAATTTCAAACAAATAAACAAATAAAACTCAAGATTTAGTAATTTCTCACTCCATAGTTTAATGCTGCGTAACTTTATAACTGTTAAATATATTTCAGGGAAATTTATTTTATATATTATATTTTTCGAGCGCTGTGAAAAAAAACTGTTTATCTCATCTTTTTTAAAATGATAAAAAATGTTGGCGATTTTTTAAAAACTGTTCGTTCCCTAGATGACCAAAGCAACATGAGCTTCTCCAAATCGTTTGGAAAATATATCAAAAATGTCCATATGAATTTTCGTTAAAAAATATTCAACAGTTCCAAAGTTAAAGAGTTATTTCCATAAAAAGCATTTTGGGACTACTGTGTGACGGTTTGACTTAATGGTGAAATATTTGGTGTTTTAAAATGTGAATTTATTTAACACTTTGAACTCTTTTTTATTTTGCATACAAATTTAGCATTAATTTTTTCTATTTCTATTTATTTATTATTTATTTATTGTTGTTAATTATAATTAAAATTCAATTGACACTTTGCAAAAAGAGGGGAATAAACTACATGACAACACACTTCATGAAGCATAAAATACAAATAGTTATTGTAACTAAAAAAATTAAATAAATACTAAAGTACTTTTTATTTTTGCCGTAATTATTTTTATTAAAATTTTATTTTTGCGCTTTTTTATCTCGGATTTTTGCTGTTTCATTTTGGGGGGTTCACCCTCTAACAGTTCAATTGATTATAATAACAATTATTTAATATCTGTATTTTTATTAACCCATTTATTTGCTGGAAACAAGATTTTTTTTAATTAATTGATTTTATCAACTTAACCTGTTTTATAAGACAAAATATTTGCAAAATCCACTAACAATTTATTTTTCTTTGTGAGTATTAAATTTTATTTTAAGTCGGTTGGATTAAAGTGTTTTCACTGTCTTTGAACTTCTGATTTGTTTTAAAAATAAATTGGAGCCTTTTTATGATTTAAGCATTTTGGTTTTATTTTAAACTTTCATTTTCTACATGATTTTTAGAGGTTAAGAGCAAGTTTAGCTCTCTAATTATATTAAAGTTTGTTTTCACTATGAAAGTGGTTCCAATACATTTCTTGAAAATAATTCTATAACTTTGAAACTATTGACTATTTTTAAATTTTCACATGGACATTCTGGAGGTGTTTCTCTGATCCGGTAGGGTGATAATGAGTATTATAAAGATATTTTTTCGAAAAATATTTATATCCGATAAACTTTTGTAAAACAAATTATAATATGTGACCTAAAATGACATCTATAAAAATTATGATATTATAAAATTTTAATATAATATGGACTAAATTGTCATTAATGGATTCCTTTTAAAAGGTTTGGTCCATTACAGATTTTTTACTAAATAGGTAAGACAATCAAGGTGAATTTTAAATTTGACAATTTTTCTCCACGAAAAAAATTAAAGGATTTCTAAATAACCATATACCAATAGGGTTAGCGGGAAAAATATTTCCTCCTTTTAGATTTGCATAACATGCTTTAAGGTTTAAAATTCTTTAAGAATAAGGAAAACGAATAGAGGAAAATAGACGATTTTAATTTTAAAAACTTTTTGAAAAAAAAATCTCCAAAAATTTATTTTTTATTTTTATTTCTATTTCAAAAAATAATAAAACTTTTTATTGAATCCACATCGGTATATTATTTAGAATTTTGTACAGAATCCAAACAAGATTTTTTTTTTTTTTTTACACGAACAGAGGGTGCCAAATTCCAAAAAATTCATGCCCAAGAATGGGAAAAAATTTCGCTTTGGTTGAAATCTCTCCTAAACTATAAGACAACTCACATTATAGCGTATTTTATAAGAATTTAAAGGATTATATATGTAATTGTAAATACTCTCCACCACTACAAGTGGTGAAATAGTTAAATTAATATTAATTTATATACATTTTGTCATTCCGTCTGTAACAAGACTCAAATAGTAAAATCGCATTAAAATCAAAGTCGAATTGTCTAAGTCCGACCGTCTGGTTGTCTGTTTTCTATTTATAGTTCAAACTCAATTAAAATTTGATACATATTTTTAATATTGACCTACGCAGATCGTTATTTAAAACAAGTGAAATCGGTTCAGTGCCTCAAAATTCTAAAAAATTTTTCAATTAAAAATAATTAGAAAAAGAAAAGTTTTTCATTACATGAAACTATTTATATTTTATCTCTATTCCAAAAAATTTTCAAACCGGATCAGCGGAAAAAAGTTATAGCCAAAACTAAGACACATTTTTACCCCCAAACATGAGTATTGTTCGATATGTATTTATAAGGGTGTGTGTGTGTGTGTGAACAGACATTTGAATGTATTTGTGTATAAATGTGTTAAGTAAAGTGATTGTTACTGTGGTGGATTTATCCACATGCATATAGTAACAATATTAAATATCATTCTTACTTGTTTTTTCCAATCAAATCCTAAAAAAATGTTAACGGAAAAAATTTTCGTCCCATTAGGAAAATGCTCTTCTACAAATCAATCATGTAAAAATTTGTAAAAAAGCGTTTTAGGACCACTGTGTCGTGTTAATTTAAGAAGAATTAAAATTTAAGTTCATCATTATATTTTTGCAAATATCTAGAAATTTGAATCTTGTTTTGGTCGACAAGTGTCAGAAATAGTAGATGCAATTTTGCAACTGGTAGAACAAGATCGACACGCAAACCTTCAGCAACCAAGTTCATTTTATTACTGTTCTAAATTACTAACAAAAAGTGTTAACATCAATTATTTTGAATAAAATTGTTTTTTTTTTAGAGGAACATCTATTTAAAATCTTAATATCTGATATATAAATACTGGGTTCAATGAACAATAAAATGTCATTTAAAATATGTATAACAGTTATAAACATTTTTTTAAGAAAGAAAAAAATTTAACAAGCTAATTTACAAGACTATTAAATGCTTTTCAAATCGGATCAGATTTTATTTTAAAAAATAATTGCAATATGTATATGAAAAAAGATAAGAATTCCAGGTCTATATACAATATTTAGAGAGTGGTCCAACAACGACCCTGAATGAAAAATGTTCAGAAAATTATTCAATACTTTTTATTATGATAGAATGATATATGAAGGATTATGTGTGTCATAAAATATCTGCCAATTTCTCGTTTCGGTACTGGTGAAATATTCTATCGAATAGTTCAATTTCTATTGAATAGTTTATTATTTCTCCTTGAGGCACAGCTGTTGTGTTTTCGCTAAATTAACTTTTTCCTCAAAAGACGGCGGATCGTAATGTTTTATATATCGTATTTAACTTGAAATGTTGACCTAAAGATTCGATTAAAAAATTTGAATTTCTAGAAATGTTTATTCGAAGTAGAGTCGGTTAAAAAATCTATTGTAGTCATTGTTACTAAAGTAGGAATCATACCAGATTTCATGCTTTTATTTCAAATGCAACTTGAACAATTTTCGTTTAAGTCCAATCCTAAGTCGAGGTGGAAAAATAAAATTTTCATATCATTTTTTACCTTGAAGTTTGTAAGTTACACTTGCTAGTTTGGTATCACATATCATCCAGAAATTTGGGGTTTCTTACCACTAATAACCTATCACCTGCTTGTACAACAACATTTATTCAAAAAACCTCAGATCATTAAAACCTATGAAGGTATACTTATATAATCTTCATTCGAATCAAGCATTTTAAATCTTCCTTCAAAATTCGACTTGTACATCAATTGGACGAGTGGAGATTGATGTTCCCAAATCCGGAATTTTCGTGGGAACGCAGATTTTCATAAAAAATCTTATAATGTCCAATTTGGAATACATCTTGATGTTGATGAAACATAGTACCAACCTTAATATTTCTTGTTTTACACTTTGTCTAATCGAAATAAATTCATAATCACGTTCTGATAATCGATATCCATTATATATACCATGATATCCATTGGTGCTTTGGGTATTATTCGTTGGGATAATATTTCATATGTTTAAGTTTAATTGTATCAAATTTTGTGAGAATTTGTCTTTAATGTAATGTCTAAATCACCCCAAATATCATAAATCTGTCATAAATGTCAGTATAATGAATATTTTATAAATAAATATTGTTATATAAAAGCAGGAATTAGAAAATAAAATTCTATAAAAATCGGCCAAAAACTCTTTATGCTTTCCGTATTATATAGTCGGTTTTAATCGAACCAATTGATGATTCGGAGTTGTGTGCGTAAATCTTAGTTTCGTTTTCAGTTATGACGAATTTTTGTTATTCTATGATAATCCGATGTATTTGGCTCCACAAAATATAACAAATTTTAAAAGAAACATTTTGTCAGCTGTCAAAGAAAAATGCTACCGAAAATTATAGTTATAAATTATAATTTTAAATTGATCACAGTATTATTTTTATTTTATAACAGTTTTAAATATATATTTAATCGTAGCACTATTTTCATTACTCACTGTACTGAACGTATTACAATAGAAGAACATTTCAATCAAAATAAAACATTTTTGCAAATCATTTTCTCATTCTCTTACACTCAAGCTTTCTCTTTTCTCTATTTTGCTGCCATTCTCATCTCTGATGGGATTTTTTTTATTGACACATTGATATTTTTTGTTGAATAGAATAATTATGGACTTAAGTTAAATAAAAATCAATTTTGTTAAAATTTAATTAAGTGATGAGAATTATTTTTTTATTATTAAAAACCAGTTAAGAACAAAAGACAGTTAATTAAAAAACAATAGCAACAACACATAATTAATTAAATTTTATCTTCCAAATTGTTAAAAAGGTGTAAATTTATGATTATAAAAAAATCACTTTAATTTAAACATAAGAAGAGTATTTTATCACCTTTTTTATGTTTCGCTAATCTATAAATAAATTTAATAGTGTTTATTTTAAAAACATAGCAAAAAACAACAACAAAAACAACAATAACATCATGTTTATAAATATTTGTATCTCATTAACATTTGATTATTTATAGTTTTTATATCCTACACCACCGTAGGTTTTTGTGGTATTATGTGTTTAAGTATACCGTTTGACTCAGAATCACTTTCTGAGTCGATTTAACAATGTCCGTCCGTCAGTCTGGCTGCTTGATTAGCTGGCTTTCCATGTAAATTTTGTGGACAAAATGCAGGTAGCAATTTTAGAGATATCTTGATGAAATTTGACGCTTTTCATTATTTTGTTACAAGGACGAAATTGGTGATGCTGGATCAATTTTTACACGGAAAGGGAGTGCATAGTCCAAAATTAAAAGCGATTGGAGTAATCTTTAACGATGTAACATATTATACCAGGATTGGATTATAATTTCTCATAGGTTCCATAGAACCACTCGTCCAATTATCACATTGAAGGGCTTAAATTTCACATATACATTGGTGTTATAATATTAGTTGATCAAGCAAAAACTAAGGTGGAAAATTATATGAGGATCGGTCCATAATCTCTTGCAGTTCACATATAAAACCCCCACCTTCAGGAAATTTAACTATAAAACTCATTAAAGAATAAATCAAATACGAGTCGTTCATACATTTTTCATAACTTCCATTTATAATCAACAATGTGGTGTAGAGTATTATATAGTCAGCTTGACCTACTATGACATTCTTAATTGTTTTTTTTTTGGTTTCCTCTATGTTATTTTTGCTATTTTTTCGATTTCATTGATTCTTTTTTTTGCTCAGAACGAGAAAAAAATATCATTGATTGCAAATCATTTTTTTCATAATTCTAGACATATGTTGATTTTGTTGTTGTTTTTGTATTTCATAAATTCATAAATTAAAATAAACATAATTAATAATTTATAAATAATAAAAATTGTAAAAACATACCAATTCAACCGTATTGTTGTTATTGTTTTTTCTATAAATTGTTTTGCCACTATTTTTTCTCTTCTTTCTCTATTTTTTACTATCAAATTCTTATAGTAAGAGAATGAGAGAAATGAAATGAATATGAACTCTTTTTTTAAATGTTATGAATGAATTAATAAATTTTGCAGCCGAAAAAAATGTAAAATTAATAAAAATATTATGAATAAACAAGTTTTAGTTTATTCTTCTTGATGGGATTTTTTTTTGATTTGCAAACCGATTGCATTTAATTCTCTCTTTCTTTTATTCTCTCTACATTTCTCTGATAAGATTTGTAAAACGCACATGCGATCAGGGATGGGATACTTCAATTTTTTAAATAAAAATGTTTTATTCGGCAGGACCGAATCTTAATGCACTTCATCACATACTTTTACGATATAACAGCACATTTGTATTCAAACATATCTGTGTGTGTGTATATTTACACACGCGTATTAATTGTTTGTCATATAACGAATAAACTTGTACACTAGAATTTTCTAAT
Organism: Cochliomyia hominivorax; assembly: GCA_004302925.2. NCBI lineage: Eukaryota > Metazoa > Arthropoda > Insecta > Diptera > Calliphoridae > Cochliomyia > Cochliomyia hominivorax. The sequence continues at coordinate 4,447,440 of PYHX02000467.1, read as the reverse complement.
TTCTGGACGTTGTTAATTTTATAGATATTTAAAATATTACTAATACTTCGAAGTACTTTTGAATTGGGAATAATGACCGATGTGAACTTAATCTTAAGCCTTTTTATTGAACTTTACTGCAGTAGACATATATATAGACATCGTCATTTTCTGTTTATGGAATTGTTTGGCATAATTTCTGCACAAGGAGTTTTGTTTTGGAGAAACTTAGACACCAATTTTAATTGGGGTTTCCTCTAATTAAATATTATATAACAAACATTTCCACAGGTTTGAATTTAAGAGCGTTTAAAAAATTGAAATGGGCGATATTCATATTTTTGGCATAATATTGAAGTAGATATTAGACAAAATTACATCCTACACCACCGTATACGGTAGAGTTAAAATGCGTTTCGCAAGATGATTGTAAAACACTGAAACAATGTTGTACTGATTTGTATCAGAATCTCTTCTTGAGATGATTATTATTTGTCCATGAATAAAGTCTATTGGTGATGAACGGTCTAGCTAAGCTGTCAGCTACTCGTTTTCTCTGTCCTCCACCACATTTCGTGCGTTACTAAATAATCCCATTGTGGATCTGTAATTTAACACTTTCTAACCAGTCTGGTTAAATGGACAGCCTCCAATTTAACATAATAAAATTGTAATAAGTCCAAATTTATGTGCCAAATTGAAAGTGGGTCGTTAACAAATGACCATAGTTCCCATACAGACCCACTTACAAAAATCACTTTAAAGTGGAAAAATCGAAAAATTTTAAGATTAATACAATCAGAAGATACTCTATCAAATTTTTGAAGGATCAGTCCTTATTACTTTATAGTTTTCATATAACTTAGTCAATACTGATTCAAAAATTGATAAAGAGGAAATTTTGGTTTTATTTTCGTAAAACTTGGTCTGGTTTTAAAACTTATTTATTAACATTACTTGACCATTTTATCAGCAGGCTTCAGGTTTAGTTACTGTATTCATGTAAAAAGTTAAAGTATGTTTGATTGTCTCAAGTTTATTAAAGTCTTTTCTTTCAAATTTTTATAATGTCTCCAATATTTCTAGAAGAAGATGTAAATATGATGCAAACTTTTTATTATTAGACTAATTTACTCCCAATACTTGATAACTCAGTAACCGGGAGATCTTTTTAAAGTGTGATAATAATTAAAATATTTCCAAAATCTTAATAGAAACAAAACTTTAAAAAATATGTTTTTTTTTAACATTTGGACAAAGAGCTTTTTTTAATCGCATCTGTAAAGGGTTCGATTTTTCGAATTAAAATTGTCATTTATACTTGTTATGATTCGACTTGTAACTAGTTAATCAGTTACTTAGAACATGTGTAAAGTCTGTGGTCAAAAATGGGTATAAAAATTATTGGAATATTTTTTAAACATTTCAAATAAATAAAACATCTATGAACGTATTGTATTTCCCATCCCTGATTGAAGCTTGTTTCAAATGTCTTATTTAAAGCAATATCTCATAAATACTACTCGGTAGGGGAAGAACACATAACAGATAATAAAAATTGTCTTATCAATTTAAGAAAACTCAAAATATTTTTTATTCAATAAATTTTCTAAAAAAGAACATGAATTAACCTCAAACTCTAGAAACTTTAACACCAGTTGATTCCTTCCAATTATTCCATTTTTTAATTTCCTCATATAACTTATTACCAGGACATTCAGTAGCCCGTACCTGTCGGTGACCATGAACAGTATAATTAGAAGTCACATATCCCTCTGCTACCAACCAATTAATTAATTCTTTAGCCTTTTCAATTTGTGTGTCCGAAGGTAAACGATCATTATAGTTGCCAATAAACATGATACCATATGATTTACTATTCCAACTTAAGGCATGAGCACCCATTACACCAGCACCACAACCTTCATAAATATTATTATCACCACCAATAGCAAAATTATAGCCAATATCATCCCAACCCAAATCATCCATATGATACGATTGTATGTTACGCATTTGTGCACTACAAGTCTTTTCGGTGGAACAAAAGGATCCAGCTGAATGGTGAATAACGACATAACTTAAATTCAACTTTAAATCAATTTTCTCTTTAGCATCACGACCACCCCAAGAAGATTTTGATATAATGGAAATGGCAAAGATGACATTAGTTACTGGAAATAAACAAAAAATAACTTTATTCGTATTTATTAGGTGCGCTAAATTTAGGTGAAATAACTTACAACACAAAATTAATAAAATTACCGGATACAAATTCATGCTGCTTTCGTTAAGACTTAATAGAAATAAATTAATAAGACCAGTTCAACAACTGCTTAAATACTGTTAAAATACAATAATTATCATAATTTAGTGATTTGACAAATTTAATACACAAAAAAAGAGAATTTATCGAAACACAAATAATGAATGACGTTATAGGTTTTCACTTTAATTTGCCTTAAGGTGAATTTGTATTTTCTGTATTTCTGTGATTCAATTTTATTTCGCAAACATCCTAATTGACTCTGACGATAATTACAAAAAAAAGTCCCTAATTACGATATTTAACTTCAAATTTCACAATACTTGGCCTAAATTTGTATTTTTCGATCTACAAAAAGAGTTATAGCAGAAAGTGTGTTTACAAATGAAACTTATTTTTGAATCACTCACTGTATTTCAAAAAGTGATTACAAACTGCTCAAAAGCGCAGTATTTACCCAAATTGATTTCGATGGAATCATTATTTAATCGTCAGGGCATTTCACGATATAGGCTTTTATAGGTTGATCTAAATTTTTTTATAAAAATAATATTTTTGTTTTAATTTATAAAAATAAATCAAAATCCGGTTAACAGTTTTTTTGACATAAAACCGTTTTCGAATACTGATTTTTTGAAAAGTCCATTTTTCGAATAACTCGAAAACCGGTTCCCTAAAATATCGTTTTTTTTTGAATACACGTGTTTGCATTGATTTTTTAATTTTTGGATTTTTTTTTTAAATATGAGTTAAGATCATTTTGGGTTAAAACGCAGTAATTTAAGTTTGAAATTAAATTTTTATACTCGTTTCTTTAACTTATTTCCTTTCCCTCTATTTTTCTCTCTTTCAGGTTATTTTATAACTCCTGTCTAATATTGATATGTCCACAAGATCTGCTGCTCACTTGCAAGCTTTATTTGCAAGACGTCGTGAAAACGAACACAATCGTATTGAACGCACCGAAGCGGTAAATAAATATTTCGATCATTGGGGAAAAGTAACAGCCCGTTTTGAAAATTGGACTGCACCCGAATACTATAAACAAGCGGAACAGCAATTGGAATCTGCAAGAAAACAAAAAGAGAAACAAAAGAAATTAGCCGAGAGACAGCAAAAACTGTTCAAACTTTTAGAAATGGAGAGCAAAGAATATGAGAGAGAAATGCTAGAAAGAGAGAAAAGTCGAAATCGACGTAGTCTGGATAGCAAAACTTTAGAAAAAATCGATGCAAATCTAAAGGAACAACAACAAATGAGACGTAAATTAGAGTTGGAAGCCAAACTCTATGGTAAATGGCGTCATGGTGTGGATGATGATAATTTGGTATTTGAATCGAAGACTGACAATGAAGTTTTAGCAAAATTGAATTGGTTGGACAAAAAGGTGGATCAACAGTTGCAGCGTGAAAAAGAGGAAGAAATAGCTAAAGAAAGACAACTGAAGTTGCAACAAGAATTGAATAAAACAGAAGAATTGCAAAAGGAGAGACAGCGTATTAGAGAGAATGAGATAAGAGAAATAAGAGGTTTACAAGAGTATCACATGGAACAATTGAAAGAGAGACAAAAGGAAACTGATGATCTGAAAGAGAGAGAAAAACAATATAAAAGTAATCTAAATGAATTGGAAAAGGAGCTGGAGTTACTGGAAGAAAGTTATGCAGTTTTATGTGCTCCAGTAGATTTTGGTGACGCCTATAATTTTAATAAAATAAAAATTCTCATACGCAAAAGATCGGAGATCTATCGTAATCAAATAAAACTTTGTTTAAGCATTTTGGAGAGAACTCTGGACTATGCAGAACATCCTGATATAATAAATAATTTCAAGACTCAATTGGAGAAGGAGTTAGAAAAAGAAGGCGAAAAACTTGGTCATATCGAAGGGATGTATGAATCTGAGGCCAAAATAAGTTTAAAGCGAAATGAGGAAACTTGGCAACAAGAGCATATAGAACGTTATAAGAGACTAAAAATGATATTAATTGAGGAACATCGCTTAATCAAGTCTTCTTTGAATGAGATCATGAAAAGACATGAAGAACTTTTAGAAATACGTTCCACTCACTTAAGTGTCATAGAAAATTCTAGTGAAAAATTGAAACTTTTAATACAAGAAGAAGAAAACTCACCACGTTATCAAAAAACTCATGTCGACGATTCCCCATTAGCATTTTCACCACGACATCAAGCTAGCAACAACATAATACACAGCCAATTGGAAGAATCAGCTGATACTCCTCTATACTCTCCTAGGAGAGTAGCAAATATTAAACCTATAGATGTGGAGATTCCACACCATGAAGTAGATTTTGCTACTCGACGCAATTGTAATGAATCAAGTGATAACAACATGTCACCCAGATGTCAAATCTCAAAATCTTTTAACAACTTAAATTTAGATGTCTGGGAATCGTGTACCGCTCACGATGACAAATCACAGAAAACTGATGCCCAGCGTTCGCTACAAGTAGTTACGCCTGAGACAGAGGCCGAAAGACCTCGATTTGGACGTAAACGTGTCGCCTGGAATTAGAATGATATTGACATTTAGAAAATTCAAAAAAGTAGTATTCGCAATATCTATTATCTATTAACATTATTTTAAATAAAAATATATCTCGCTTGAGCTTAATCAAAACTAAAAAAGAAAATCATCTATTTTTTCATATTAACTGAGATGCAGGTGATCGTACATTTAAATTTTGTATTTTCGAAAAGAGTTTTAAACGATTTTAAGTTCAAAATTTAATTTTCAATCGATTTTTGAATTCTTGAAAAAGTGATTACAAATTAAACATATTTTGCTCAAAAACGCAGTATTTACTGAGTTATAAGCGATTTTAAGTTCAAAATTTAATTTTAATCGATTTTTGAATTCTTGAAAAAGTGATAACAAATTGAGCTTATTTCGCTTAAAAACGCAGTATTTACCGAGTTATAAAGGATTTTAAATTCAGAATTTAATTTTCAATCGATTTTTGAATTCTTGAAAAAGTGATTACAAATTAAGCTTATTTTGATCAAAAACGCAGTATTTACTGAGTTATAAACGATTTTAAGTTCAAAATTTAATTTTATATCGGTTTTTGGATTTTGGAAAAATTGGTTAGATATTGGTTACTTAAAAATGATGATTTAAGGTTTAAGCTTTCATATATCGAGTTTTAGGAGTTACCGTGATCTGTATTTCTTTTCTTTTAAGGTGTTAATTTTGTTAATTGTTCTTAAGTTGTTTTGTATCTCAAAGGTGTTTATTATACAATAAATTTTTCTTTCTTTCTTTATTTTTTTGTTCCAAAATTCAATAATTTTAATGTTGTTTTTCTTTTATAACTGTAATAAAATGTTTGTGTCACTTTAAGGTCCCCGGGGTCTTGTTTAACCTGCTTAAAGACATGATTTTTTCTAGTTTTAGTTTTCATACACAAACATAAACATAAACTCATGTTTAAGTTTCCTTTCTCTATAATTGAAAAAGGATGTTGGTTAAAACTATACACACATTCATACGCACGCTTACATTCATCACACATTTCACACATTTTGTTGTTTGTTGTATTTATGTTTGATGTTTGTTTTTGTGTATTTTAGTGAATTTTCCTATGGCAATTATTTTTAAGTGCAAAATGTTGCCGAGAGTGTTTGTAGGTCTCTCCCGCTCTTTTTAGTTTTCTCTTTGTTCATTTATTTTTTAAACTGGACCAGACCCCACATACATTTGCAATAATTGTAGTTGTTTTGAGACCAACAAACACGTTTGTAAAGTGAAATGTTTTTGAATAAGTAATTTTATATGGAAAAAATATTCAATTTCCAAATACTGGAAGAGCAAAGTGACTGACTCTAACGTATCCGAGAATGTTTTCAAATAATGTTATTAAATGATTTCAAATTATATGAAACTCGCAGTATCAAACTATATTAGCGGTTTTATAAAATCTAATTCCTGTCGGGATATATTATTTCTGGTTAAAATCAAAAAAGAAATCTTAGAATCCTTGTAAATACACTCACATATGATTTATATCTCTAAGAGAAATAAACTTTTAATCAGGATATAAGTTTGCGGTATTAATCACTATGCTTGGTTGATTGATCGAACTCCACGAATTAAATGTGCATGTGTGTCATCTATGTATAACCCAAAATTTGATATCAGAAGCTCTTCGAATCGAATCAGACGATTAGAAAGATTGTGTATCAAAGACGATTGATTTAATTGTAGACAGCAATTAGACCCTTGTCCAAATATTCTATCATAATAACGTTTGGCTATAAAAACCATATAGAAAATACCCGATGAGAAGTTTTGCCTCTATTCATTTGTTTTGACCGAAGCGGAATGTCATTACTAGGAAGAGGTTATCAGAAGTTGGATTGATTCATTCTTATGCAATTTTTTAGATGTATGATTTATGGTTTTGCTTCACGTATCGGAAATTGGATTAATTCATTCTTTATTACAATATAAGGACAGATCCTTAAGTGTAGAATCTATATGCTACCAGAATGATGAAAAAAATCATGGGTAATAATTTGTGTAGGTTAGGGACTTATAGACAGTTTAACTTCTAGACCAATTTTGTTGAAATTTTCACAGAATTAGTTATTAAGTATTACAGCGAGAGTTTTACAATTTGTTCCTAATCGCTTTCTCAAGAAAATGTTTTACTTGACGAAATATAGTAGTGGCCCACGAATGTCTAAAGTCTATATATCTAAAGGGCAACTGAATCAATTACTTTTCCAAGTAACAGTTTTACTTTACAAAATGTAGGACTGATAGGATCATGGGGAGTTGTACCCCTGTAACCTGTTGGAAACAGTGTAAACACTACTAAATACAATTGTCCGAATATAACGAAGTACGGCCACATTGTTTGTTATTGTAGGGTGCATTTTAAGCAGTTAGTTATTGGCTAAATACGCTAAATTTTGATACAAAATCTGTGTGCCAATTTTGAATACAATTTTAGGAAATTCGTCACATATATTTATTTTGATATTAAAGTAAACTCCAAAAGAAAAAAAGAAGTAGTGCTGATATTTGGCACAATTATTTATCTAAGTTTTTTAATGCACATAACTAATTTGACAAAAATCATATTTCATATTTTGCTATAGTTCCTCTCCCGGAAAACTTTTAACAGATTTTGTTAATATTTTAACATTTTTATCTTATTGACAGTTATCGAGCCATATTCGGTTTAAGCGAATTTTGGGCTTAAAAGGTTCTGAAATATAAAAAATTGCATTGAAAATATGGATCAATATCATATTTCACTTTCGTTTTTATATGAAGCCTATTTAAACACACGCAAATGTTTGCATAATGTAAGTGGTGGAGTGTCCTTAAAATTCGGTACTGCCGAATATAATATTCTTACTTGTTTTACAATAGATCTTGCATTATTATTTTGCATACCCAATTTAATACAAAATGTTTGCTGGATCATTATTTCTATTTTATGATTGTGTTTGTGCACGTGTTCATTTCTTTGTTTTTGTTTACATGTGTGAGTTGAAATTATTTTTTGTTTTTGTGTTTATTTTTGTTTTTTTTTATTTTTCAAAGAATAAAATTAAAAATGGTTTCTCATCACAATCAGTTTAATGCAGTTTACTGCTTTTGGGCCTCTCAACCATTACTAACGTATTTAAATATTTTATTTTCCTTTTTTTAATTTTTTCATTTTCTATTTTTGTTTTGTTTTGTAAAATTTACATATATTCTCTCCCCTCTCTCCCTTTTTGTTGTGTTCCGTCCATTGTTTTTGCTGATGTGAAGGTGATGATGATGATGATGATGATGTGGATGTGAATGATGAGATGGGATCCGATGCGAATGTTATTATTATGATTTTTGTTGAATTTCTAAATATTTTGCATACTTTTCGTAAAAATGCATTTAACTTTGAGTGTTGATGTGAAATAAAATTCATTTTCCCTAATGGCGTTTGTGCAACTTCCGCTTCGTTTCGTTGGAATTAAAAAATGTTGAAAAATAAAGTAAACAATTTTTTGCAAATACAAAAAATTGAAAAAAAAGAAAAGAAAAAAAACTATAAACACACACACACAACAGCAAACTCCAACAACAGCAGCAAAATATCATAATAAATGTAATTTAAAAAAAAAATAATAAATAAAATACAAAAAAGAAAGAAAAAACCAAAACGTAAATATTACAAAGTGAAAAATGTTAAATTGAATTAAAAATTTACAAAAAAAGAAGCAACAACAACAACAACGACTGCAAGAGAAAAATAGGAAAAAAGCTACATGAAATATGCAGAAAAATCAAATTTCTGCATGAGAGCACTTCAATCTTTTTTCGTTTTTCATTCTCCTTTTTTTTCAGAAAATTTATTTTTCCTCTACAATCGAGTAATAGAACTATTCTCGATTTAAGTGAATGCTGTTGTTGTGTTAAGTGCCCAATGTACTTGTAAGCTCTGCAACAACAACAGCAATAATTTTAAGTTTATAAAGGGAAAAAATAGCAAAAGAAAAGCGTATTAAATAAATAATAAGTTTAAATTTAATACAAACTTGAAGACTCGTAAAACATCTTGAATTTTGTGCATTTAACACACAATTATAATTTTATTTTGCTTTTTCTACCCTACACCACCGTAGGTGAAAGCTGTTTGCGCAGAAGTTTGTAGCGGCCAGAACAAATTTCGCTAGCACCATTTTCAAGTACATCGTTTATCTCAGAATCACTAATTGAATCGATTTAACAGTGTTCGCCCTTCATTCTGGCTGGTTAGCTGGCTGCCTGTCATACGTAACTATTTTGCTTCAAGGGCAAAGCGAATTAAAAACGGTTATTATGGCTTCATTATTTCACCATACAAATCTTCCTCCTGGAATAGGGTTTTAAGATAATAAAAGTCTTAAATATAAAGCGATTTAGTCGACGATCGGTCGATTATTTATCATACGTCCACATCTCACATTTACATTGGTATTCTAGTAAATATTAATGAAATTAGAATAGACATAAGCAAAAAACGATTTGCAAAATTTTGCGAGGGTTGTTCCAAAATTTCTTCTAGCTTTCATATAATCCCCTCCGGAAATTTTTTTGGTAGCTTACGTTTATAATCAACAATGTGGTGTAGGGTTTTAAATATTTTGACTTGACTGACATTAGTTTCCTACTTGTTCCTCTTCTTATTCTGTTATTCCTCTTTTTAATGTTTTATTTGTATTTGTAAATATTTTTCTTAAAATTTGTTTTTATAAAAATCTGCAAAAAAGTTTTATTATAAAATCAAATATTTACTTTTTGCTCTTCTTCTTCTTCTTCTCTACGAATAAGTAAGTAATTATGTAGATCATAATATTTGTCTTTTTTTCAACTTTTTACTTAATTTCGCATTCATTCACTTAACAAATAGTGAAAATGTTTTTATTAAAATATAATTTAATTTAATGAGTTTTTATTTGGAATTTTGCGTTAAGGACTAAATTGTGAAACCATGAGATGAAATGAGTTATATGCCAGAATAATTGTGCTGAATCTCATTGAAATTGTTCTAAATTTAAGAGTTTGATTAGTTGAAAAACCCCTGTTCCGAGTAGGGTTCCATTTGGGAACTAGCCCAAAAATTTATACCAACTTGATCAATTTACACTAAAACCAAAATAAATGTGTGTGACAAATTTTGGAAATTTTACTTTAAAACTGCAATCAATATGACAATTGGACTGATTATTGAAAGTATCAACATTTTTCATATTTCAGTCTGTAATATGAATTGAATAAATCCAATTTCCATAATTTTTGGTACGAAGTTGAATTACATATAGTTTCGTTTTATGGTTAAATTTCATCTAAATTCAATCACATTTTATTGAAAAACCTATTAAAGTTTCAAGTTTCTTTTGTATACGAACAGTGTTTCCAATAGATTGATGGTCAGACGAACATGTTATAGTCGGCTAAAATTAAGCTGTTTTCATTGAAATTTTGAAGCCGTATAATTTTCAATAGTTTGAAATACTTAAAAAAAGTCTAATTTTAGAATCCTAACAAGTCCACTAATGACATACTAATTCGGGTAACGCTAACGTATAATATAATACTTTTCACATAAAATAATTTAAAGTCTCCAACCAATTTGGAACTAGCGGCGTCAAACTAAATTAAAAGAGTAATAACATTTGGTGCTCGTCGGGATAAATGGACGAAGTTAAAGAAGATTCACAAATTACAATGTTACTTTTGGATCCTTGATGTCTTTATAATTACGATATAATTATTAAATTGTCTTGACTCATGTATAATTAATACTTAGGTTCTTAGGATGGCGGCGAACTTTCGACTAGTGTGGACAAAAGGTTGCGCTAAGAATGAATTTTTAAGTTAGATGTGGGGAATTGATCGAACTTTTTGAATGTGTGCGAATATGAATCAGATATGTATGTCTTAACATCTCGTTTAACTACGAGTCACCATAAAGTAGTTAAATTCAGCAATGAACTTAAATTACTGTTCATTTTTCAAGTGGAGGAATTCTGAAATACTAAATATGTTAAATCAAGCGAAAGTTTAGATATGCTGAAATTTATATATTTTATAGGGAATTTATAATAATTTTATAAAAGCAAATACAAGTAAATTTTATACTACATAACATCAATGTTGTCAGAAAAACGAACAAGTGGTTCCAAAGCGATTTTAGCATTTTCATAGACCTTTTGAAGAATTTTCAACTTTGGAAGGTTATACACTATTACCTGATCTGCTGTGGACCTGAAATCCTTCAAATCATTTGGAAAACATATTATCTTAAAGCAGTTTCAATTAGAATTATTAAAAGAAATAGTTTTCGAAACCTAGTGAATTATTGAATATAACACTTTGTTAAATAACTGGTCATATTAACTGTTGGGTATTAAAGGAAATAATTTGCTTTAAATATCTTCAAATTATTAAAACTATTTTCAATCGTCAGCCATAACTTGTTCCGAACTACTGGAAATCATGTGGATGATAATACGATCAAAAAGTTATTAATTTTGAGGCGAAAAATGAATCAATTAAATTTCTGATACCTTTCTTGAATTAAAGCAAATCCAGTAATTGCATTCTGTATGGATCAAAAGAAATTAAAGTAAAATGGGCCCAATTTAAAAACGCGATATATTTAAGAGTATTATCCAATGTTGTTAAAAAGCTGTTGCCTGGCTTTTTATCATGCGTCCATGCGTTGGTATCTAAAAAAATTACGGTCTTGTGTCTGGTCGTTCTTTTTGATTGCTCTCGTCAAATTAGTTAATTGTCTTTGGAACAGCATCCCAATAATTGTCTGATCGGAATTCAATAGTATTTAATAAAACACACATTTCTAATTTAACTAATTATAGAGCTTTTCCTTGGTTGATTGGTCGTCGAGTTATGCTTCCAAGTCGAAATCTGAATAATGCAAACCATCATTCATTTGGCTCTTTTGCGCTTGTTAATGTGTATGATTTGGTATCTATCGATTGCAAAATTATAATGACTAAAGTTTACCCTTTGAAATGTTATTGACTTAAACAATATGAGTTTGTACGAAATGATTTCACCATGTCGTAAATGACATTGATAGTATGAATGATTGCAATGCAGACTCATGAAATGCTTTATTCGGTAAAAGCAGATACCGCCCGAAATGCACAGATTTTGACATTCCACTGGCTCGTTATTAAGCGAAATTGATAAAAAGAGTTTTTATTGAGGTTCTAATCTTCAATGGGATTTCTTGGTTTGAGTTATATAAATTTAAATATATAATAATTTCACTTCAATTTCTTAAATCTAAATTCTTTTCTTTCTTTCTATTGTTTAAATAACTAAAGTGATGCAGTGATAATTAATGGCACACACATGCAACACTTTTGAAAAAGAGAAAGAAAACAACGAAATAAATGTTATATTTATTTTTTTATTGTCATTGTTGTCTTTAGGTCATAGGTACCACACACACATACACAGACGCAAAAGTCCTTGCTAACAATTACAATGTTGGAATGTTTAATGAAAAGTAGATTTTGAGTCAAATGAAAACGAATGCGAAAAGGAAACACACCTGCAGTCATGAAAAAAAAAAGAAACATAAAAAAATACTGTACATTTTCCTTTGTTCAAAGTTCATATTTGTTTTTACCACGCTTATTTTCGGTCTTAATTAGAAGCATCAACTTTATTTTGACGCACTCTCCCACATACACAGACACACACAGATGCATACTCAAATGCAGACACCAACTCATACAAAACCATAATTTCCATTGTCTAAGATTATTTTGTTTTTTTTTTTTGAATGTGATTTTTAGCTTCAACAATCCTTCGTTTCAACATCATTATTGTCATCGTCATCATCATTATTATCATCATCGCGAACATCATGAATGTAATTACGAGAACATGTGGTTGTCATCACAATACATTTTTACATCTTTAATTGTTTTAATGCTGTTGTTGTGTGACTCCTTGTTGCTCAATTTTGAAGAGAAAAGTATGAAGGATGACTGGCTGTTTGGTTGATTGTTAGGATGTTGGGTTGATGATGGGATTTTATAGTTCAACATGTAGCAATTTCTAGCTTTTTATTATCGCAACTTTAATACAAACAAGTCCAACAAGAACGAAAATTTTAATTAGGTGCAGTGTAAGGTCGCACTTTGGGTCTCACAGCAGTTATGTTTTGTTGGAGGGAAATGTTGGTATTGAAATATACAAGAAACTTATTACTTTTATTTATGTGCTCATTTTCAAACCCTCCACCACCATAAGTGATGAAGGGGGTATATTAACTTTATAATTAAGTGTATAACGATAAGAAGGAATTATTTAAGACCTCATTTATGTATATAAATTTTTGAATCAAATAAAAATCAGAGTTGATTTAGCTATGCCCGTCTGTCTTTGTCTGCTTTTGTCTGTCTGCCTGTGTCTTGTTAGCATGCTCATGTCCAGAATAATTAATGAATGAAATTTGGCCTCAATATTTGTTATAGTCCTAGAAAGTTGCCTATTTAAAGCCAGCAAAATCGGTTCAGTATATAAATATATATAATTTGAGCGAAGAAATTTCGTAAAATATTTAATAAAACTTTCGTCAGTTATTCCAAAACGTATCAACATCAGCTCAGAAGAAAACATATTAATAACTCATTGACCCATTAAGTGTTCCTATGGTGTATAGTGTCAGCCTGCCAAGATTTTGCAATGCTCTACTTTAATAAAATACTAAATCAAATTTCCAACAGGTAGAGAAACGGGAATAGCAAAGTCGACTCAAATATGGTGGAGGGTATTTAAAAAATTAGGACTCAGCATCCCAATGTGTTATTTGCTTTTGTAACAGTCATTGCTGCAACAGTTGAAAAAAAGAGGATGAAAATGTAAAGAAAACAAAAGATGTGGAAAAAGGAGAAAAACAAATAGCTGAAAGTAAGAGTCTAACTAGTTCATGTATAAATGAAAATGTATTTTTCATATGAGTAAATGTGAAACACACTCATATTTTAATTTGTACAAGTTGGCTGGGAATCGTTACAGTTAAAACAGTGACTAACAAAACTAATAGGAGAAAATTATGATTAAAATTGAAATAAGAATTCACATGAAAGTTTTAAAATCGAGTGTAGTTAAATGCTCTGAATTAAGGTTTGATTAGCAAATGTGTGTTTTTTTAATTATTCATGTGACATAACGCAAAAAATGTGTAGGAAAATTATTCGTTTCCATTAAATTTTACATTGAAATTTATATCAAGGTTATGTAAAATTTTGAATAAAAAAATAAAATAAAAGTTCTTCTTTAAAATTCAATATTTAGAAAAGAAATTGTATTTAACTTCAATTTGAAATTGTGCGAGTTATTGTTAAGGACTTAAGAGATTTGCTGTTTTCCTTCTTATGCTCATTAATTTTGATGTTTAGCACGCGTATTTTTTTCTCGTTATCGTATAAAATGGAATATAATGATAATCCATAAACATAAATATTATTTTTATATCGAAAAGAGATTTCATATAAATATTCCTATTAAGGATTCATTTTGAGCTTGTTATATTAGAAAAATGACTGGAAAAAAATACACAAATCCAATCAATAGATAATTTTATTATGTCACCACTGGGAACTACTATACTCACCACTCAATGACAATAAAAACAGGAATATGAAAGGAGAGATGAAACAGAGAAACCTTAAGGAATATATAAATTTTATTCCGTTACTAAAGTTACTTGAGAATTAGATAAATAAACAAAATAAAATTAAATAAAATAGAAAAAAAACAACAACAACAACAACAACTTCAAATGTTATTTAGTGAAGAAGAAATTTATTCAAAAGTAGGATATTTAAACATACTCCCACACATACACATATGTTTTTTTTTTATATCCTTGTTTGTTTGTGTGCATATTGTGTTTGTACTTTCTTCCAATGTTTGTCTAATAAATCTTTAACTAAGTAGAAATTGAAGTTAAGGAACACAAAATAAGTCTATTAAACTGACTAAAACTCGCCTTAAAGGGAATAAATACACTTAAGGAACATAAAAATAAGAAGAATCTAAGTACAAAATAATGTATGTCCTTCTGTTTGTCTGTTCGTGTGTATGTTTGTTTTGGGTTAACTGTTTTCCTCTCCCTAAGCATGTGGGTGTAAGTGTGTATGTTTTTGTAAGAAAGTATCTAAAATCAGGAGTGTGTTCGGTAGTTAGTTAAAGTGTGTGTTGTGTGTGGGTATGTTTGGAAAAAAGTAGGATCTTGTAGTACTTTATTCAGCATCAATAAAATTTTAATGTCTGCAGTTTAGTTGTCTTTTTGACTTTTGGTTAATATATGACTCTTTTAACACTAGCGCAACCGTTAGTTAAAAAGTTAGAGAAAAACGGTATCTAATTGAAGCCGTAAGAAAATTTTATTATTATATCCTACACCACTGTATGTGGTTGGGTATTTTACAAATTTTCCTCTCGAAATGAGTATTAAGATCATTGAAGTCCTATATATATAAAACGATGTTAAACTATATCAGTATCAGTCAATTCTTATATCGTCCCATGCAACCCTTCTTTCGAAAATCACTTTAAAGGGCTTACATCTCACATATAGGTTGGTAATGTCAAAAGATTTGGTCAAATCAACACAAATATGGTCCAAAATAGGTGTGTGAAATTTTGCGAGGCAGGTGCAAAATTTCTTGTTGGTCCGTATAACGTGCGTAGGAAAAATCCTTGTAGAACCCACCAAACACCACAATGAATGTATGTACTATTATAATCGAAAAATTGATATGAATTCATTTGATTCAAACTTGAAATTGTCCATAAACTCCATAAATGCTGCGTTTAAGACCAAAACAAGCTTAATTTGTAAAAACATTTGGAAAACAAATTAAAATTATTAAAAAATTAAATATGAACTTAAAATGGTACGTAATTCGCAAATATTGCATTTTGGTCAAAATAAGCTTAATTTGTAATCACTCTTTCAAAAATCCAAAAATCTATGTAAAAATAAATTTAAATTAAATTCGAAAGATCCGTAAATATTGTGGTTTGACCACACTCACTTCATTTTTCAAAAATCCAAATCGTTGTAAAAAATCTAAAACCAAAAGCGTTTGTCACTCATTAAATACTGTATTTTAATCAAAATAAGATTGATTTGAGATAATTTTTTCAAAATCAAAAATAGATGTAAATAATTTTGATTTAAAGCCTTTATTTGCTAAAAAAAACTTTTAAGAGACTGAATCTTTGCATTTTACTTTTCTTTTTATGTAAAATTTGAGTTTGAGTCATTTATATATTTTTGCCAAAAAGGAGAGAATGAAGTCTCTACTTGACCATGAGTATTTTTAACTAGAGAAAAAAATAAACTTTATTATCCTTTGTTAATTTCTTTCAAGGACTTGAACAATTTTTATTTATAAAATAAAATTTAAAAACTTGAGATACTTTATCTTCTTTATATGTAAGTAAATTGGTAAAACTATTGTTAAGATAAATGATGTTCACACGAATGTTTTATGCCATTTATGCACTTAATGTCAGAACACAAAAACCTGTGTTCCTTTAAGCAATTTCAAATTGTTGATTATTTTCTAAAATTTCGCATAGCAGCACTAATACATATATACAAACAAAAAGATTGTTGGGCTCACACAAGTGAACACAAAAATTTATATGCAACAAATATTGTCTCTAACATGACGGTACTAATATTGTTAGAAAAAACACTGAGAAAAAATTCGGTTTAACTGAAAAATGAAAATTGGATGAATATAACCTTTCTCGATAGTTCAGAGAGTATAATTTTGCTTTTTTGGGAACATTATTTGCTGGTACTAAATTTTTTCTCTGTGTATTTTTTAATTCTTTTCAGATGTCCCATTTTGCCTTTAAGTATTTCACCCCCCTAAAAGCAAAGAATTTCTCAAGAATTTTAAGGATGTTAGACTACACTAATACAGAGGTATATATATGTACCATTAACTTATACTGATTATACATGTGCATGTATGTATTTGTTCAAAAACACATATATTTTCATGAAAATATTTTATTCTTTTGCTAAAAACTGCTAAGGAGATAGTAAGAAGACTATTAGTTGTAAGTTGTTGTATCTAACAGTAGCAGTAAGATAAATATTTTTTAGTGAAAATTATGGCGAAATGCTTTTGATAACTTTCGCTTAGAGTAAATAGAGTAAACTATTTTACTACAACTAGTGCAACATACTATCGAGGTATTATTTGTTAATGTTATCTATTTGTTTGTTTGTTTGTTTGTTTGTTTGTATGTGAGAGCGAGTGTGTGTTTGCCTTCAAATCTATTTGCAATAGCAGAGGAGTACTACTAGAAACTATTTAGAGTTCATTGAAATAGTATTAACTTTTGAACATCGTTTATGTGACATAAACTAACAAAAAAAAATCAGCTGCACAAAAAAGGAAGTTAAATGGAAACAAGAAAAAGTTATAGTCGGTCAAGCCCGACTATTTAATACCCTAACCCCATTCCGAGAGAAATATTTGTATCGGCTACATATAAAATAATGGACTCGTCATCATAATGGGCATCGTCCTTGAGCCAAAATGCCAAGTTTCATATAGATTTCTCTGCATTTTCTTCACAAGGTTTTCATGGACAGCTAGACGGACGGACATCGTTAAATGGGCTCAAAAGTGATACTGAGTCGAATGTTATACTTAAAAATGGTGGTAGCGATATTTTTTTCTGTCCGTTACAAAACTGGTCCAAACAAACGCATAATACCCCAAACACGTACGGTGGTGTAGAGTTAAAAACACTTTAATATGTTTGTCGTAAATATTGCATGTGTTCACTATTAACGGATAAATGTAAATAAATGATTGCTTGTATGTATGTATGTGTGTGTGTGTATGTGTTTTGAAGAGAATATTATTGAATATCTTGCAAGGATGTGTTTTGTGTTTGTTTATTTATTTGTTGTAGATTTTATGCATGTATTTTACTACATTTAGGAATAATATACGAATAATGTCATCATTTATAACCTAAAGATTTTATTCATTAGAGATAACAAAACTTTATGTTATACGTATTTATCTAAAATACGAGGGTTGGTTAGAAATTAATTTTAAGGTTTAGGTTGTGAAATTTCGAATTCAGCCAACATGTGAAAATAAGCGTTATATAAGGTTGTATTACACTGCTTAACACCCTTCTCAAGCTAATGCCATCAAGGAAAATTTAAAAAAATAGAGAAAATTCTCAGAGATAACATAAGGGATTTTCGATCCAATAGGAATTGAATCGAATTTCTAAAATGATTTGTCTCTATTATGGAACTCATAACGCTTTTTTCTGGAAATAATTTTCTAATTATGGAACTATTGGATATTTATATTGAAGCTTCATGTAGATATTTTAGAGATATTTTTCAATTGATTTAAAAGAATACAAGTTCGATCAGATCACGGGTATTCCAAATTCATTTGTGATTTGACAAATAAGAAAGCAATATAATGCACTTCAATCACATTAAGATAGACACATAAATTAAAACACTTTCTACACATACATACAACAACAAACTGATTTGATATATTTTTGATTATAATTTTTTTTCTTTTAATCTGATTTTGATAATTTTTGAAAAGATAATCTGCCCAAATTTTTACAGAAATCGGTTTACTTATGCTTGCAATTGACACACATACAGACAAGGATAAAGAGTCCAGGTTAGTTTTGAAATTACCCAAGTATTTGTAGTAAGTAGAATGCCATTTGATGTCAAAAATTGTACGCATTTTTCGTCAGAATTGTTTATAAAATACTACAAAAATATAAAGTTCATAAACAAAAAATGGCGAATAAATGTTGACACCTTTTTGAAAAATATCACCAAATATTGGAGTGTCACCGTCTACGCTTCTACCGTTTACGAAGCAGATCAATTCAAAAATATCTTAGCTTTTACCATGTAAAATTTCATTAAGATAACTCTGACGGCTTAAAAGATACATAATTATATCAAGAAAAAAAGCGATTTGGGCACAATGTGAAATGTGATCGTAGCCGTTGATAAACCATTAACTTTTCTATTTCTAATCAATTTGATTCGATTTGT
>PYHX02000467.1:4397317-4428458 GCA_004302925.2 Cochliomyia hominivorax | reverse complement strand
ATTACTGAACAGGTCCCACAATTAGGCACCATCCCGGATTGGGGGGATAGTTTCATATTTTTTAAGTGTGGAATAATTCCATTCAAAATAAGCATATTTTTTCAATTGTCTCAAATATAATAATTTCATAAATACAGGGTCCTTATTAGACTTAACTTCATACAAAATTCTCCATTTTCCAGAAATAATTTAAGCTCATGAAACTCCTAAAAATAAACATTTTAATGGAATTCGACTACAATAACTTTGCACTTGACGTAAATATGTGTGGTAAATTTTTGTGAATAGTTTCCATATGAGAAAGTTATTCCGGAATAGCAGCTTCAGCTTAGGGTTGCTACCATTTAAAGTATTTAAATAAAATCCGGAAAGATTCAGCAGACCCGATTATAGAACTTCAACTTGTTTTTACCACAACTTAAGCAATTTTTTTTAATAGAAAACTATTAGAACATTAGTTTTTTAGAATACATGATATTCTAATTTATTTCCGGGAATTCCCGGGAATGACGAATTTTTTTATAAAACTCCCGGGAAAAGGGTAACCCTAGTGTGTATGTGTGAAATAAAGTGTATTTACTTCACACGTTTTTGTGCTGAAGGGTATCGAAGATTCGCATAACCGATTATAGCATTCTCACTTGTCCCTTAATAATTTCTTATTTTGCTCGTATTAAGTTTCCTTCAAATAAAGAAGGACTGAAAGAGGAGAGAGGAAAAAAGGGGAGCAAACATCAAATAAAATAAAAATAAAAATAAAACATGTGTATTATATTCTCGAGTATGTGTAAAGAGTAAATTTATGTTTTTTTTTGTACTTTATTTTTATATTTTTTAGATTTTATAACTTTATATTATTTTCTCTCTCCTTTTATTTCCTCCTTTTTTGTCTTAACATCCCACATATCAGAGATGTTGTTAGATTTTGTTGCGTTTATTGGTTTTATTTCTTGGGTTCTTCTGCTGCTCTTTTAAGATTTATGTTTATTTCATGCTAAATATTATTATTATTTAGATCCTGTTTTAGTGGTCAAAATGTTTTTCTTTTTTTGTATTTGTTTTTATTAAGATATAAATATTATATTTTGTATCTTATTATGATAAAATATCACAAAAACAATAACTAAAAATTTATTTAACAAAATCCTAAATAAATAAAATATAAATAAGAAATTCATTGAAAATACTAAAATTTTATGTTAAGATTTTAGGGAAAAAAATCGATTTTTCACCTTAAAAAATGAACAATGCATAATCACTAATCACATGCACAGTGATTCACTTCATGCACAAAAATACTTAAAGTATTCGGAATGAACTAAAATCTGGTTTAATGATATTAATTCAAGAAAATTGTAAGTTTTAATAGAATCCTCCAGAGGGCGCTAAAATATTACTATATTTGCTTAAAATTTCGTATTCATTGGATCAAAAATTAATTTCTTTAAATGACTTTTTGTTTGATTTTTCTTCAATTTATTTCTAACTTGCAGACCCGGCAAATTTAATTTTGCCTAAAAAAATGTTGCTTTGTATGGGCGATACCCCTTTCCCCTGGTTGTGCCAGTACTACTTTCCTCCAGTAAAAGGTTTCCTTGAGAAAGTTGTCGGGACCAAATTTGAGAACTATCGCTGTTATAATTCATTAGATATTCGATAAATAATATTTGCTTTGTATGGGCGATAATCCTCCCTCTGGTCCTATATTTTCTTCAGTAAAACAGTTCCACTGTTCTTTAGATATTCGATAAACAATATTTGCTTTGTATGAGCGATAACCATTCCTTTTGGTCCTAAATTTTCTCGAGTAAACCAGTTCCACTGTTTTTCAGATATTTGATAATCAATATTTGCTTTGTATGGGGGTACATCTCCCTCTAGGCCTATCGGAATTTTTATAGCCCATGTTACTTTCGGGTATTTTGGGATCATTCTGTATAAATTTCATCAAATTTGTCCCAGCCGTTTTAGAGTATGTTACACACACACATACATACACACATACATACACACATACATACATACATACATACATACATACATACATACATACATACATACATACATACATACATACACACTTCCTACTTATGAGATAAGATTGTACTCATAAATTACAGTTAAAAATACAACCAAAAACGGACAAAATCCACAAAATTATCAAAACACAAAATATTTATATTTTACACATGAGAAATTTTTACATTTAATGAAAATTTCCAAAATGGACCAATATTCACCTTAAAAAAGATCGAGAAACATACACTTTTATTTTTTTAATTTTATGATTTAATTTATTTTACATTCTTATTGATATAAAATCAGAAAAGAACATTTGTTCTTGTCTGTTTTGTTAAATTTGAGAAAATGATTTTTATAAACGTAAAATTTTCCTGCAATTTTTACACGAATTTCACAAAATATCGAATATTCGATATGTCAAAACAAATCGAACAGAGAACAGCTGCCAGTTTTTGTTTAGTTTGAGAAAAAAGACAATTATTTTTAACGAAATATTTTCCTATAAAATTTCAATCTTATACACAAATTTTACTCATATTCTGACATGTGAAAAAGGAAAACGTGTATTTTTAATTGTTTTAAAAATATATCCACCGATGATGAAATAATTACATCAGATGACGATAACTATTAATTAAAAATAATTTGTTGTTTTTATGCGTAGTAATTTTATTTAAACCATAAACAAAGAATACTTAAGCGTATGAGCGTATAATATATATCATTAAGTATACGCCCTGCACTACAAATATAACATAATTAGTAAGTAAAAAGACATTTTTAAATAACTTTTGATATACTAAACCAAATTTATGAAATTTTGGAAAAAAAGAAAAAATTACATTAATTTATAAACGTGTTTATTTTGGATGATTAATTGCACTTTTTATAAAAATTATATAGAGAATTATATAGTATGTAGTTGTAACTATATAGAAGTCATAATTACATTACACATCAGATGGTTGGTGTCTGAATCCTTGAACCGATTTGCTTAAATATATAGCTGTGTCGTTTTTTTATGTGAAAGAATCACTGTGCCATGGTTCCAGATTCCCCCTTTATTGTATTTTTTTTCAAAATTGCAATTTTGGAAGACCAACAAATACTACCCCTAAATAGCTGGGAGCCTGTGATTTAAAAATTATATAATTTTTGCCAAATATAATTATGGAAGCAGAGTTCAATTCTTTAAATAATCTATAGGATTCAGCTCTTGAGTCTATTGCACCTTTTTTGATAGTTCAATTGTCATTGCATGTGTATGATTATCTGAGTCCCCCCATCTGTCTGCATAAAGTCTGTCCATATCCAAACCAACTATCAGAGCTCAATGAAATCCGGTCTAATTATTTTGTATTCTTTCGTAATTTTTGCTATTTAGAACCAACAAAATCTGTTCATTAGAAAAGAACTTTTAAGAAAACTGTCAGTTAAAAATAAATTTATTTAAATAAATCTGGAGGTTCTGGAGGAAGAAGAAAGTTAAAGCTAAAAATATGACACATTTTATATTTTATTATTACTCCAACAGATTTTGGACCACCATTCATAACCAAGCTTCCGATTAGTCATTTTAACACGGGCCTAGGAAGTAAGGCCATTTAAGTTCATTGTGCCTACTTAATGTCTCCCAACAATACACCTTGCGGTTAAATGCATTGTTTCTCATCACTTTATCTCCAATTATGTGGTCCAAGAGGACGATTGCTTGCAGGCTTCTGTGTATCTTTACGATGCTCTTGGTGGTGATAAAGTATATTATGTATGTTTAAGCTTTTTACTGTCGCCATAGGATGCATCTGATAGTGATGAGGTATTTAAACGTATTAACTGTATTGAAAGGGTATTTCAGTGTTATTTCAGGAGTCATTGCTTCCAAAAAGCTATAGGTTGTAAATCCATATATATACGATTGGAGGGTATAAAAGATTTGGAACATTTTAGATTGTTTTATATCCCATCAAAAAGTATTACTTGCATTTAATACCCCTACATCCACAAGTGGAGAAACATTATGTATTTACATTAAGATAAATATTTTTGCATTAAATCAAAACCAATGATGAATTGAGATCAAAGCAGTTCGGTAGTTTCAAGTAGACTTCCAACACATAAATTATAAAAGCACCCCAGTTAGTTCAGCGCTCGGACTACAAAAAGTTTAAGCTAAAGTAGGTTTAAAATATACAATGCTCAAAAGGTTCATGACAAAAACTCTGATAAAAGTTTAGAATCTAAAAACTGCTTACAGAAATTGATGTCATCCAATATGACAAAACGTACAATGTGGCAGATTTTTCGCAAATTTCTGATCAAAAATTGTGTGTTGCTAATGCAACTTATAAAGAAAAGTTTAAGATCCAAAAAGTTTTTTTGTATGACAATCTATATGAATTTGCGGCAAAAGAATCCATTAAGGGGCTCTTTAAATACCGAAACTTACATCATGAAATCTTTACCAAAAATTTAGCTTCCATTCATAACACTTCAAAATTTATCCACTTATTTTTGGCCTGACTTGGCACCCTGTCACTATGATAAACAAGCCTTTGAGTTGCACAACAACAATAATGTGGTTTTAGTACCAAGAGAGGCAAATCCTGAGCTAAAGCACTTTTGTTCAAAAAAGAATTAAAGAGAACAAAAGGTGTCCAAAGTGTGGCACCTGTACGGGAATAACGAAAGAAAACACTATAAAAAAGTTAGGGTTTCCGAAAAAAGGTTCAAAATTTCATCATCAGTGATCAAAGCATAAAAATATTTATTTTTTGAATTAGGCAATTTGTCAATCTCACTCTTTATACTTTTCTTCTAATAACTAACAAAATCTTTTTATTTAATTTATGCCGTAAGTGATTCTCTCTTTATTTGAAATCCTTTAAATTAACTAAACAGGGAACTCATCTTCTTCTGCATAATAAATTATTCTTCTATTGAAACGTCTCATTGAAAGTGGAAAGATTTTTTCAATATCTCAGATATTGATATATAATCCTCTTTAATACTACAATCGATAATGAATATCTTTATGGTTAATTATGTTTCTGATTCTGATTTGAATTTCAATATTTCTACTTCTTCTTCTTCATCGTATGCAACAACAACAACAAATTATATATTTACAAATGCAACAACAAAATATCTTTAGAATTTACTCAAACACTCTCATTTAATTTTAGATTTTAGATGAGTAAGATTAAGTGTGTGCACACACATTCTCACACACACACACACACATACATAGTTGTAATTACATATATTTATATGTATCTATAAGTGTAATTATTGGTCATTTTATGGTATTGACCTTGTAATAAGTAACCATAATTACATAACTCTGTTGCAAATAGTTATTAAATTGAAATTCGCTTATTTGTTGGAAATAATATGTTGACCATGTTAATATCTATGTGCATGTGTACATATGTATGTATGTGTGTATATGTTTGCTAACGATTTGTTATCAATCAGAAATTATGATTGTTAAATGAAATAATTGGGTCAATTAATTAGCTTAAAGAGAATATGAGAATATTTGTGTTTAACCCTTTTTAAGGCGCGTTTTAGATTCCCCAAAGGAATTTGGAATAAAATTTGGAATAAAATAATTTTGGTTTAAGTTTGGGGAATAATTAAATTTGAAGAAATTTAGTTATTTGAATCTGTAGTGGTTTTAAGTCGATTTAACAATACTTACAACTAAACCAACTTCTTATGGTAACATGGGATATAAAAAGTTACTTCCGAAAATTGTTATCTTTCACAAACCTTGCAAACTATTTATTTATCATACACAAGGATATTTTCGATAGGACATTTTTTATATTTTTCTGGACGATTTCAAAAAATAATTTAATTTTTATAGAATAACAGCAGACCCTGCAAACTTCGTTTTGCACCAAAAAAATTTAGAGCGTGGCTGGCCCTAAGCAAACATTAACGTTGTTTAAATGTGCTTTGTATGGGGGGTACCTATCTCCCTTGTCCTATCTATTTAACGTTTTGTCCAGTAGAACAGTTCCAAAGTAGTTGGGGACCAAATTTGAGAACTCTCGCTGTTATAGTTCAGATATTCTATAATCAATATTTGCTTTCATCAAGGGGCACCCCTCCCCCTAGTGTTATCTGCCCTTCGTTTGTCTAGTAAAACAATTTTTTTTAGATATTCGATAACCAATATTTGCTTTGTATGGGCGGTATTACTCCCCCTGGTCTTATCAGTTCTAGTCAGTAAAATGGTTCCTTTAGAATATTATTTGGAACCAAATTTGAAAACTCTTGTTGATATAGTTCTATGGATATTCGATCATTAATATTTGCTTTGCATGAGAGATAACCCTCCCTCTTTCCTATCGGAATTTTTTATAGCCTCTGGTACTTTCGGATATATTGGGATCATTCTGTGAAAATTGTCACAATTGTTTCTGAGTCTATATGTTACATACATACATACATACATACATACATACATACATACATACATTCATACATATATATATCCACACATCATATTTTATAGAGATTTTAAAAAAAGTCCGTCCCAATATGGCCGTCTTAATGGTCATACTATTTTAATGTTTATATTAAGTCCACTGCCTTAATAATAAATAATAAAGTTTATTTCGACTTGAATATCTCTGACACTGTAAGATATAACCTGTCAAGATATATCCCATCAATATCAGATACTTGAGGGTCACCGTGAACGCTCCTGACTAGTTAGGGATCTGTAAAATCGAAATCACCTCTGCACACTTCCCATGTGCATCAAGATATCTCTAATGGTCTAAAATCATTTTTACCGCAATGCAGGTATATTTAAAATAAATTAGAGTACATTTTTTACATTATTTTTCAAACAATTAATATATTGATATATTTCCAATATTTGATGTCCATGATGAAGTACATTTGGTTGTGCGTCATGTTAATTTTGTTATTATTGTTCAGTTCTCTTTTAGTTTTTTTTTGTTAATTTTTATTGCATTTTTAATTCCATCTATTTTGGTTAATTTAGTTTCATATTTACCGCAAGTTGAAACAACGCCCTCTTTGTGTGATTTAGTGGTGTAAGACTTTACTAATTTCCCTATCCTCAATTTTCACAAAAGGTGATTTGGTGCGCCCAAAAAATAATCATCATCTGGTGTTACTTCGAAAACCGTTCCCCGTATTCATCCCAGATCGGGTTGGCCATTTACTTTATATAGTCGTAGAATCACGTTTATTATTTTTACCAAGACAATTTTTGGATTTTTGGAAACCTAGGAACTTGAAATACTTGTTTTGCTCAACATAGCCGCTATATAAAAACAAGTAGGAATGTTAAAATTAGTAATACCCTACATCACAATGTTGATTATATATAGTAGTTATGAAAAATTGACGAACGATCTTCATATAATTTGATGTTCTGAATTATGGTAAAGTCTCATACAAACCTCCTTTCAAAATATGACATCGATTGGCAAAAATCTCTTTTATACGTTGATGTTGTAGCATTAATTTCTCAAATTTAGAAAAATATAAGTTAAAATCGTTGTGCGAAATTGTACAAGGTACGGTCCATAATTTTTCCAAGCTTCCATATAAATGGAACGATTTTAACTTATATTTTTCTAAATTTGAGAAATTAATGCTACAACATCAACGTATAAAAGAGATTTTTGCCAATCGATGTCATATTTTGAAAGGAGGTTTGTATGAGACTAAGAGAAGCAACGGACCGACCGTCGCATAATTTGGTACATCGTTTTAGAAATCGCTTTATGTTTAGATCTTTTATAAGCTAAAAAAAACTCAATACGGGAAGATATTTGAATGAGAGGGACCAGAAATATGGCCAATTTTTATAGATTTTGCCCTTGACCCAAAAAAATAACATGTACCAAATTTCATTAAGATATATAATTGATTAGATTATTCACAATGTTTACATGGAAGGTCAGCAGGACGAACGAACAGATATTGTAACAGAGAATCACATACGGTGTACTTAAAGGTTGTATAGGGTATAGTACAAAGAAATTGTGTATTTGATTTGACAATAATAAAACACTGCCATCTAGAATTTTCTGCCTTGACTGTTAGAAGATTCTAGAAGATACTCAGCCATTGAATTCAAACTCAAATAACATTTCGTTAACAATGTCAATATAAAATCTAAAATTAAAAGATGACCTCTTTCAGCTTATAATGTCAAATAATTTCTAATTAATTTTTAACCCCACAATCTATAAGAGATTAAAGTTTTACCCCACTGTGCAATGGCATTAGAGTATTTATTTAAAACTGAAATTAACTTTATTCCGTTTCTTTTTTTCTTAAATTTCAACAATATTGGATATTGGAGTTGTTTATGGTTGGCTAAACAATTTAAAATCATTCAATATGATACAGTTTTTATATATCAGATTTTTTTATTTTATAATGTTTTTGTTCATATAACTCATCTATTAAAGGAAGAGCAAACAACAGCAAATCGAAATGTAACGTAAAATACAATAAATACTTAAAATTTTATTTAAAAACGATTGATCGAACCTGAATAAACTTCAATCATATACAGATATTAAAGGACTTACACATAAACGCACAGACATAAATATACAATTATATAACAACAATACAAATACAAATACAAATAAAACGAACAGAATACAAATACCATAAACACAGTGTATATATGTATAAGTGTAAAAAAAAATATTAAAAAAAAGTGTAAAAAATATTGTTATAAACAAACAATTTCGAAAAACCAACGTCAAACCAATTGGATGGTAACTGGACTCGGTAAATACACAATAAAAATACAAATACAAATACAAACACACAGTTTTATGGATATATACACAAGCGGATATAGTCCACAAATAAAAAAAATGATTATGAATGTATGTATGTATGTTTGTATACATAAAAAATTTATGAAACATAACTTGACTAATAAACGTATTTTCTGTAATATTTTTTTCATTTAATTTAAAATTTTGTTTTGTTCATTGATTCATTTTTCTCTCGTATTTTGTTTAAACAATACTTACTCATGTAACTACATATACACACATGTATGATATGCATATATACACAATTATATAGATATAAAACTGGACTCTATATAACTAAATTTATATAGTTTATATATACATATATGAGTTTTATATTTTTATATAAGTAATTGTGTATGAACACTTCCTATTATATATACGGATGTGTGTGTGTATGTGTGTGGCTTTATTACATGTACAATTTACAGTTGAATGAATGCAAACAATGAAGTTACAAGGAATGATTGCCAACTCACATTTGACCATATAAACGTGATATGACTTGATCAGTCGTAGTTGCACTAAATCCATTTTAGTTACATCATAATCAATATTTCTTTTTTTATTTAATTTTATTTGTTGTAAAAAATTGGAAATTTATTACAATATTAAATTTTAGAATTAAGAAGATATATATATTTTATATATATATCTTAAAGTTAATAAATATTCAAAGAGAATTTACACTAAATTTGTATTCAGTTCTAGTTCAGTCAAAGGTCAATTCAGGAAACAATTCTAGTTCAGATTTTAGTTTAGATTCTAGTTTAGTTCTAGATCAAATTCTAGTTTATACTATAATTTAGATTTTAGATCTAGATCAGATTTTAATACAGATTGAAGTTTGAACTAGAATCAGATACTAGTTCAGAACCTAGTTCAGATACTAGTTTGGATTCTAGATCAGATCATAGCTCAGATTCTGGTTCAGGCTCTAATTCTTGTTCAGATTCTAGTTCACATTCTTATTCAAATTCTAGTTCAGATTCTAATTCAGACTTTAGTTTAGTTCTTCTTCGCTTCTACTTCAATTCATAGTTCAGTTGAAGTTCATCTCTACTTCAGATTCTATTTCAGTTCTATTTCAGTTCTAATCCAGTTCTTGTTCAGTTCAATGTTACTTCAGTTCTGTTTTAGTTCTATTTCAGTTATAGTTCAGTTTAGTTGCGTCATAATCAATATTCTAGTTCAATTCCAGTTCATTTCTTGTTCAGTTGTAGTTTAGTTTAGTTCTAGTACAATTCTAGTTCAGTTCTAGTTCAGTTCTAGTACAGTTCTAGTTCAGTTCTAGTTCAGTTCTAATTCATATCAAGTTCATTTCAAGTTAATTTCAAGTTCATTTCAAGTTAATTTCAAGTTCATTTCAAGTTCATTTCAAGTTCATTTCAAGTTCAGTTCTAGTTCAGTCCTAATAAAAATATTGCATTTAAACTTTAAAAAAAAAAAACAAATTTCTCTCCATTTTCATCAAAATTTCAATTAAATATTTTATTTCAACAATTTATTTGTATCTGCAACAAACTTCCCATCCATTGCAGATTGTTTTAATGTCAATTAGCTGTACATCCTTGTTAATGAAAATGAAAAATGTAATTTAAGCAAAAATAAAAATTGTAGCAAATAAAAATTGCAATTGCATAAAAGTAGCCGAAATAAGGAAACTAAAAAAACAGAAAAAAAATCAGAGAGGGAGAAAAAGAAATAATTTAACACAAAAAATAAAAAAAATATTTATTTCAAAAAATATAAAATAAAAGAGAAACAAATAATAACAGTAGTTGATTTAACTGGTAATTGTTTTTTATATACTCGTGTTACATTTAACGATATTGTAAAAAACAAACACACACACACATACAAACAAACAATTGACTGCAATATTTAGCAGCAAAAATATAGAGAGAGAATCGCCATAAAAAATAGTTGAAAAAAAGGAATTATTGTAAAATTATTCGTATCTAGTGCGATTGACAATGTGCTGATAGACAAATGATTGATTGTTTTAAAACAAACTCATCAACTGAATGCAGAATACAAAAAAATATAGAAAATAAAATTAAAAACAAAAAATATTGAAAATAGATAAAATAGAGAGCAATAAAAAATTTGAAATTTTCACGCTCTTTTTTTTAATTATTGTTTTAACAGTAAGAAAAATCTATGGATTTTTTTCTGTACAAAAAAAAAAAAACGAATGAAAAATTTACATTTATTTAAATAAAACATTTGGGGGTTTTAAACTGTTCATATTAATTTGTTAATATGATTTTTATTTTGTTTTTAAACAAATGGGAATTGTTAATTAAACCTGTTTTTTTACTGGTTTTAATTTTTAATGAAAAATTATATTTTTAGTAAAAAATTATTTTTTTATTTATCATTTATTAAGGAAAATTTAATTTCAGTGAAATATAAAAAATTAGACTAAATTTAATTTTTTAGTGAAAAATTAAATTTTTAGTGAAAAATTCAATTTTTTTGTAAAAAAATTAATTTTAAATGAAAAATTCAATTTTTTAGTGAAAAATTCAATTTTTTTAGTGAAAAATACAATTTTTTAGTGAAAAATTCAATTTTTTAGTGAAAAATTCAATTTTTTAGTGAAAAATTCAATTTTTAAGTGAAAAATTCAATTTTTAGTGAAAAATTCAATTTTTTTGTGAAAAATTCAATTTTTTAGTGAAAATTCAAATTTTTAGTGAAAAATTCAATTTTTAGTGAAAAATTCAATTTTTAGTGAAAAATTCAATTTTTTAGTGAAAAATTCAATTTTTTAGTGAAAAATTCAATTTTAGTGAAGAATACAATTTTTTAGTGAAAAATGTTATTTTTAGTGAAAAATTCAATTTTTAGTGAAAAATTAAATTTTTAATGAAAAATTAAATTTTTTAGTGAAAAATTCAATTTTTTTGGGAAAAATTTAATTTTTTAGTGAAAAATTTTATTTTTTAGTGAAAAATTTAATTTTTTAGTGAAAAATTTAATTTTTTAGTGAAAAATTCAATTTTTAGTAAAAAATTCAATTTTTTAGTGAAAAATTCAATTTTTTAGTGAAAAATTAAATTGTACCAACTATACTAAGAGTTGGTAATTATAAGTCTCACTTCAAGTTGAACTCAAATTCCACCATATAACGGTACACAATAGAACACTTTAGATTACAATTCATGAGCATTTTAAACAGCAAAGTCGACCAAATACGTCCATATAAGAGAGAATTAAGAGCAACTTATTCCGTAAATTTAATTTTTAGTGAAAAATTCAATATTTTAGTGAAAAATTTAATTTTTAGTGAAAAATTAAATTTTTAATGAAAAATTCAATTTTTTTAGTGAAAAATTAAATTTTTAGTGAAAAATTCAATTTTTTAGTGAAAAATTCAATTTTTTTGGGAAAAATTAAATTTTTTGGGAAAAATTAAATTTTTTAGTGAAAAATTCAATTTTTTTGGGAAAAATTCAATTTTTTAGTGAAAATTCATTTTTTTTGGGAAAAATTCAATTTTTTAGTGAAAAATTCAATTTTTTAGTGAAAAATTCAATTTTTTAGTGAAAAATTCAATTTTTTAGTGAAAAATTCAATTTTTTAGTGAAAAATTCAATTTTTTAGTGAAAAATTCAATTTTTTAGTGAAAAATTCAATTTTTTAGTGAAAAATTCAATTTTTTAGTGAAAAATTCATTTTTTTAGTGAAAAATTCAATTTTTTAGTGAAAAATTCAATTTTTTAGTGAAAAATTCAATTTTTTAGTGAAAAATTCAATTTTTTAGTGAAAAATTCAATTTTTAGTGAAAAATTCAATTTTTAGTAAAAAATTTAATTTTTAGTGAAAATTCAATTTTTAGTGAAAATTATATTTATTAGTGAAAATTCAAATTTTTAGTGAAAATTATATTTTTTAGTGAAAATTCAAATTTTTAGTGAAAAATTAAATTTTTTGTGAAAAATTTAATTTTTAGTGAAAAATTCAATTTTTTAGTGAAAAATTCAATTTTTAGTGAAAAATTAAATTTTTAATGAAAAATTCAATTTTTTTAGTGAAAAATTAAATTTTTAGTGAAAAATTCAATTTTTTAGTGAAAAATTCAATTTTTTTGGGAAAAATTAAATTTTTTGGGAAAAATTAAATTTTTTAGTGAAAAATTCAATTTTTTTGGGAAAAATTCAATTTTTTAGTGAAAATTCATTTTTTTTGGGAAAAATTCAATTTTTTAGTGAAAAATTCAATTTTTTAGTGAAAAATTCAATTTTTTAGTGAAAAATTCAATTTTTTAGTGAAAAATTCAATTTTTTAGTGAAAAATTCAATTTTTTAGTGAAAAATTCAATTTTTTAGTGAAAAATTCAATTTTTTAGTGAAAAATTCAATTTTTTAGTGAAAAATTCAATTTTTTAGTGAAAAATTCAATTTTTTAGTGAAAAATTCAATTTTTTAGTGAAAAATTCAATTTTTTAGTGAAAAATTCAATTTTTTAGTGAAAAATTCAATTTTTTAGTGAAAAATTCAATTTTTTAGTGAAAAATTCAATTTTTAGTGAAAAATTCAATTTTTTAGTAAAAAATTTAATTTTTAGTGAAAATTCAATTTTTAGTGAAAATTATATTTATTAGTGAAAATTCAAATTTTTAGTGAAAATTATATTTTTTAGTGAAAATTCAAATTTTTAGTGAAAAATTAAATTTTTTGTGAAAAATTAAATTTTTAGTGAAAAATTCAATTTTAGTGAAGAATACAATTTTTTAGTGAAAAATTTAATTTTTAGTGAAAAAATAAATTTTTAGTGAAAAATTTAATTTTTAGTGAAAAATTAAATTTTTAGTGAAAAATTAAATTTTTAGTGAAAAATTAAATTTTTAGTGAAAAATTCAATTTTTTAGTGAAAAATTTAATTTTTAGTGAAAAAATAAATTTTTAGTGAAAAATTAAATTTTTAGTGAAAAATTAAATTTTTTAGTGAAAAATTAAATTTTTAGTGAAAAATTCAATTTTTTAGTGAAAAATTCAATTTTTAGTGAAAAATACAATTTCTTAGTGAAAAATACATTTTTTAGTGAAAAATTAAATTTTTTAGTGAAAAATTCAATTTTTAATAAAAATTAAAGTTTTTAGTAAATTTTAATTTTGTTAAAAATTTTAATTTTGTTAAAAACTTTAATTTTGTTAAAAATTTATTTTTTTTTTAATATAACTTTTGAGAAAAATTAAAATTTTTTAGAAAAAATTTAGTTTAATTGATAAATTAATTTTTAGTGAAGAATTCGAAATTCATGTTCAGTTTATATCAGATTTTATTT
The DNA here is from genome assembly GCA_004302925.2 of Cochliomyia hominivorax. Taxonomy (NCBI): domain Eukaryota; kingdom Metazoa; phylum Arthropoda; class Insecta; order Diptera; family Calliphoridae; genus Cochliomyia; species Cochliomyia hominivorax. The sequence continues at coordinate 4,414,313 of PYHX02000467.1, read as the reverse complement.
TAATTCTATTTCAGATTTAGATTCCAACTCAAATTTCAATTAAGATTTTAGTTAAATTTTAAGTTTAAATTCTAATTAAAATTGCAGTTGACATTCATTTTCAGATTCAATTTAAAAATCTGACTTAAAATTGAATTCAGATTCAGGTTTAGATTACTCTTTAAAATCTGGTTCATATTGAAGCTCAGACCAAAAAACAAATATGGGTTCAGATTCTAGTTTAGATTGAGGTAACATTCTTGTTCAAATTTATCTTAAGTTTCTGAATTTGAAACTTCAGATTCTGGTTGATATTTTAGTACAGATTACTGTTCAAACTCAAATTCAAATGCTGGTTAAAATTGTAGTACACATCTAGTTTAGATTCTAGTTCAGTTCTAATTCAGTTTTAGTGCAGATCTACAAGTTTAATTGTGTTCGGTTCTAGTTTAGATTCGACTTTTGATTCTTGTTCAGATCTATTTCAGTTGAAATTAAAATTATAGTTCATGTTTGAGTTTAGACTCAATACCAAATTCTAGTTCAAGTTATACTTTAGATTCAGTTTAGATTCAAGTTGTTTAGACTTTAGTTTAGATATAGTTCAGTCTCAGTTCAGTCTCAGTTCAGTCTCAGTTCAGTCCCAGTTCAGTTCTAATTCTAAAATTCTAGTTCATATTTTACATTATAATTCAAGATAAAATTTTCATTAAAATTTCAGTTCCGGTTCGAAAGTTCAGTGCTAATTCACATTCTAGTTCAGATTCTACTCCTTATTTTAGTTCAGATTCTACGCCAGATTTAATTCAGTTTCTGATTCAAATTCAGGTTCAGGTTCTAGTTCACATTCTGGATCCGATTTTGGTTTATATTCTATTTCTGTATCTCATATTCAAGTTTTAGGTCAATTTCCGGTTCAGATCTAGTCCAGTCATTAGTTGAAATTCTAGTTAAAATTTAGTTCGTTTTCTAGTTCGAATTCAGTTTCTGATTTTAGTTAAGTTTCTGGTTAAAATTTTAGTTTCAGTTTCAATTCGAATTCTAGTTCAGACGCAAGCTGAGATTCAAGTTAATATTTTAACTGGTATCTGAAATTGAGATTATAATTCAATTTTAAATATATTCTTAAGTCGCCCAACTTCTGTATTAACCCTCGTATAAATACATAAATGACTTTTACAAGAAAAATATTTACACAGTAAATAAAAGAGAATTTGTGTAACAATAATTGAATCTTTCTTACTGCACATAAATATAAAACAAAAACAAAAACAAATAAGAATAAACATAAAAGCCACAATAACTTAAGAATATTTTATAATAAAGTAGAACGTCTTTTTATACATTAGACCGCCTCCTCTAAATAGAAACACGCAAAATTAATTGAGGATTAATTATATATTAAGCTTACAAATCACTTAGATAAAAGGTTTTTATACCGTTATAAGCACCACAAACTTAGTCATTGCCTGTGTAACGCCTAGAAGGCATCATCTCAGACTCCACAATAAATATATACTCTTGCATTAAAACAAAATCTGAGGCGATTTAGCTATGTCCGTCTGTCTTTCCGTCTGTCTGTTTTTGGCACGCTTACATCCACAATAATTGACAGAGCTCAATTAAATTTTGACTAAGTATTTTTTTGCACTCCTGAAAAATTTTCTGTGTAAAACCAGCACAATCGGTTCAATGTGTTAAAAGATATAGACCGATTTCTGAGACAACCTCTAAGTTTAAGCGAAGAACTTTCGTTAAATTATCAAGTATAAGTCGATAAATTAGAATGGAATGAATTTCGCCATAATATTAAGTTATGTAAACTTCATTATCATTCCAAAAATGATCAAAATCGGTTCAGTAGAAAAAGAGCTAAAAATATAACTTAATGTACAACACATTAAGTATTCCCGTGTTATATTTTAGAAAAACTTACATACGTTTGTTAGTGTATGTGTGAGTGTGTATGTGCAAAGCATAACGTATTTACTTTACACGAATTTGTAGTGTAGGGTATTGAAGATTCGGCATAGTCGAATATAGTATTCTCACTTGTTTTAAAATCATTCATATGTTAAGAAAGATAATTTTTTTTCCAAAAATATTTTTCTATGTATAATTTTAGTCTTTTTCATATGATGATGCATATTTCCAGATATTATGTAATCATATATTTTATATTTTCAGACATTTATTAATTCTCGAAATTCATCATCTCTGTAAAATTAATATCTATTCCTTAATTAAAATAAAACTCAATACTCATAATAATTAAAATTTATTATTAGAATTTATTAAATATTAAATTTGATGAACAACATTTTAGTTTCTAACTAAATTACATTTTAATATGATTAACTAAAAATCTTAAATAAATTCATTTTACTTATTTAATTAATTCAATTTATGTTAGAATTGTTGTATGGAAAATATGAGATCAGAGAAATAAATTTTATGAACAGGTCTAGTGAATGTTTGATGTAAATGTTCATAATAAATACGTACAAAGTTCAAGAGATGTGAATGAGTCCATAATATAAATAAATTTATTTATGTGACATAAAGACGACTTCATATGTTTGCGATTTGTTTGTTATAAATGTTTACAAAACCCATACAAAAGTAATTATGAAATCTTCTTAAGTTACGTGCAAATGTGTGAATACAACAATAAAATTGTGAAATCTCAGACACTGAGAGAAAAAAATTGGTTTAAAATATTTTAAAAGGCAAATTTTTATAGATAAATGATGAATTTAGAAATGAGAACAAAAAAATATTTACACAATCTTTACTTCAAATATGATATTATTTTTATGACAACCATGTTGATTTGTCGCAAGTTCAATCATAATGAATGATGAAAAGTGTAATTTGCTAAAATTAATTCCATTACAAAAAAATTGATATTGGTTTCACGAGAAATCTTCAAATGGGTTTAAACAGTAACAACCTAATTCTGGAACGGACAAATGTTACCGCGATATTTGAAAAAATATCCCAAACACATCTGGTAAGAAGCGAATAAGTTCAAGAAGTTTGAAACCCTACAATGTCTGAAATATTATAGACAGAAATGCTACACAAAGTTTTGAAGTCAAATAAAGAACAATAGAACAAAGTTATAATCAAATTTCAAAAATTCACGTGTTTAAATGGATGTAAAACTATACTAAGCGATGGTAATTATGAGTGTCACTTCAAGGCCAAATTGAACTCAAATTCCACCATATAACGGTACACAATAGAACACTTTAGATTACAATTCATGAGCATTTTAAACAGCAAAGTCGACCAAATACGTCCATATAAGAGAGAATTAAGAGCAACTTATTCCGTAGTTCTACCGCAAATATTGTTATTGTTCTCAATGGTGTAGCAGAAAAACTGACAACGTCATATCATCATCGTGCACAAGAATTAACATCACTGCTACGAATTCCTGCCCAGGTCTATATATTATTTATATGAATATAACAGATCATCACATAAATTTTGTGTCTGTATTTGAAATACATTAGTATTAACACATATTTCTTTTCTAATCGCTTTTATAATGCCTTTAACGAAAACGACGTCGAAATTTTCGAGTCCAAAAATCATATGTAAAGTCCGTCTAAAACTAAATTAACTACTAAGCCGAATACTCATGACTCGAAATGGCTAGAAAAATAAAGGGTATTTTGTGAAAATCGAAGACATATAAGACGGATGTAAGATGCCATCAAGGCAATTATTGTTCACATTATGCTAAATCAGTAAAAAAAAAATACTTGGAAAATAGAGGTTAAGAGGTTTTGGGCTACAAGTTTCATTAGCATTTGACTTTGATCTTCTAAACATTTAGATCGATTCTGAATTTCATTCTGGTTAAGTTTAGAACTTGCTATAAATTGACTAAATCTATACCTTATCTCAAAAGCAGATCAGTTCTCCAGGAGCCCATATGCTACCCGAAGAATGCGAGAAAAATGTGGCTATCGAAGGAAAATATTCTTAATATTGAATTTCAGTTCTAATTTTTTTGGCTTCTAAATTCCGTAGCATTTCTATTTTGAACTTTTGGGACTTTATATATTTTCAAACCTGTATTAACTTAAATTTTTCCTCTTTACAATTCCTTTTTCCTTGTAATACTATAAAGACCTTTTTCTTATCGAACCTGGCCCTGATCTTGTCAAAATATTTTTTTAATGTTTTCGTTTTTCTTTTTTTGTCCGTAATACCACAAGTGGAATGAGAGTATATTAACTTTGCCATTCGTTAGTAGAGCCAAGAAAGAATCATCTCAGGCCCAAAAAGTATATTTTCTTACATCAAATCAAAATCTAAATCGATCCGTTTGACCGTTTGTCTATAGTTGACACGCTTACATTCACAATCATTGACAAATTTCCTTTAAGTATTTAATATTCTCCTAATAAGTTTCCCTTTTATAACCGGCAAAATCAATTAAGTAGAAAACAAGTTATAGACCGATATCTGAGACAACCTCTTAAAACTTTAAAATTTGAACATCGGTAGGATGAGGCATGTAGCGGAGGTATTTCCCCTTAAAGGAAACATGTAATATCACGTGTTTCTATAACTTTTGCAGAAAATATCATGTAATTTGGCACATAAATAACGATTGTTAGAACACGCATGGCATGGGGCAGTCGTAAATCCTCCTTAATTTCGCGTATTTTTTGGAAACTGTTACAGGAAAAATAATGAAATATTTTTATTACCACGTAATTTTGGAATAGAGCACGGGAAAGTGGTAACCCTTTACAAAAGAATTTTCTATATTTCCCAACAATTATTACGAAATGGATCGTATAGCATTATTTCTTGTTTATTAAATAGATTTCCTTTTAAAGATGAAGACCTTAAATCTCCACACGAAGAATGTTTTTACTCAATATTCCTTTACATGTTTGGACCTTCAAACCATTATTATTTTCTTCAAGTGTTTTTGCTATAAAAGTCCAGTGTAGAAGATAAATAATTATTTCGTGTATTCAATAAAATCTTTATCTGATTTTCATTATAAGTAATTTCCAAGTTCCTTTCATCTTGTTGTGATTTCTTTCATTTTTTTGTTTTTGTTTTTCTTATTCTCTCGGTTGAGATAATCAATATTCAAGTGAAAAATAATTGCAGACACAACCACATGTAAATTAAAACATATACACATACACAAACAAGTAAGAATGTTATAGTCGATCAAGCCCGATTATCTTATACCCAACACCACACTTTTGATTTTAAATGGTAACGAAACGACACTCGTATAATTTGATATACTTGTTTATGCTGAAGTGTGCAGTACAATATTGTGACCAGAACATTTATGTGATATTTATGCTTCTAAAAATGATTATTTCTCGGGGTTTATAAGGAAGCTACATGAAATTATGGATGGAACCTCGTTTAAATTCACACATTGAGTTTTGATTACATTATAATTTGACGAATTATTATTATAATACCAACATGTATGTGATATATGTTTTGCCTATCAAAGTCATATTTGGAAGGCGATTTTGTATAGGACCTATGAGAAGCAACGCATAATTTGACACATCGGTTTAGAATATCATAACATTATGAATTTTATGAGCTTAAAACCTCATTCATTTGTATGGAAAGTACCTGAAATATTACACCGAACAAGCCAATTTCAATAGGCTTCTTTCTTGGACCAAAATAATAATAATAATATGTGCGAAAATTTATCAAGATTTCTAAAAAATTACAACCTGTAGAGTATTCACAATGTTTACATGGACAGCCGGACAGACGGACAGCGTTTAATTAGCTCAGAAAATGAATCTGGGTCAAAACGTTTGTTACGAACGTCAGCACAAACGCATAATATCCCAAACACCTACGGTGGTGAATTTTTCAAGGGGGTTATATGGGAACTAGAGGAAGTTATTGACCGACCCTCGTATAATTTCGCACATCGATATAGGCTTATAGTTGTATTTAGTTGACCAATTATTTATGCAATACCAACGTATCTGTGAAATAGAATTTCATGACCTTAAACCCGCATTTAGGGGAGACATTCGTGTGGTTGATATGGGTTCGATCTGCCCCAAAATTATAACGTGTGATAAATTTCATCAATATGTCTCAAAAATTATAACCTGTACAGTTTCACAGACGGACATTAAATTTAATTGAATTAGAAAGTGATTCTGGTGGTTAAACCTTCATTTTTCTGTATGTTGCAAACATTAGCACAAACGCATAATACCCCAATTACTTAAGATGGTGTAGGGTATAATTACATATATGTAAATATGTTGTATGTTTACATATCATTATCACATACATGTGTATGTATTGTTTCATTATTTGTTATTTCATATAATACAACTGTTTTCATTTAAGTCCAAATGTAAATATGCATTAAATATAAAATTGTATACAATTTGATTTCAAGTCCATAATGAATGAAATAAAATGAATCGTTGGTTATGTATTTTTGTGGTTAAAAATACAAGAATTTTATTTTGTTCATTCATATGTATGTGTACTCCTTATATGTATTTCATTGATCTATATTTACTGTTATGAATATAAACTCCAATCATTTATAAGGGAATGTGTGTATGTATGTGAGTGTATGTATGTATTAATTTTTGTTCCTTTATTTTTGCTTATTAATGTGCATTTTTGGCTTCAACAGTGTAAATTTAGTTGTTTGCATTTTCTCACACAAAAAAATATCTTATAAACAGTGCAAATGAGTATGTGTAAATACGTATGTGTGTGTGTGTGAGAGTATAAGTGTTATTGCATTGCATGTTGTGTATGTGTGCGTGGGTGTTCATTTTACAATTTGGTCATTAATATTTCTCAGTTATGATTGCAAGTGAGTAGTGCCAGAATGTTGTTGTATTCACTAGTGGGTGCAAACATGTGTCAGCCACCCCTTCCCGCCTATCAACCACTCTCTCTCTCTCTCTTACTCTTTCACTCTTTTGCCATACAACATAAAATGATAATAAATTTTAATCCTGTCCGGTACAATTCATTTCGTATTATCGTATTTACGCTTATTTTCTCCTTTTTAACTGAAATTTTTCTCGGAACATCATCAACCATCATCATCTGTTAACAAAACCAAAGAATCAACCAATGATATATGAATGGTTAAAAATGTAGGAATATTATAGATGTTGCTACTCCCCCTTTAGGGAATTTTTACACCATTATTGAGTTTTATTTATTGGCAAGAGATTTGTATGGAAATACAATGGGATGGAATTAAAGAATTTCGGAAATAATTCCATGTAATTTAAACGTGTGATCCTAGTCCACATGCTGGACGAATGTTAGTCACGGCACGGCCAATACGAGACTAGAAGGCATTGAGTCTGTTGCTCCCTCTCGATCGTAATTGTGTTAGAATTATCTTTGTAGATTTCAGCAGATTCTGTTCAATGTCTGCGATGGGATGTAAAACATTCATACGGTAACTTGAAATCAGGGAATTTGTGGCATCTCGTTAAAAGCTACCGATACATGTTACCATATATGAAGCCGATCAATAGGATTTTGCACATACCTGTTTATGCTCTGTTTCTATGTACTCGAACATGCCTCAGGGGAAGTGCCATTTTTGTATTATTGATGGAACAGAAGGAACTGTTTACTGAGAATTTCATTACATTCCTTAACCTGTAGAACCCTGGTCTTCTCATGCAGATATTGTACTGAGGATATTAGCAGATAACGCATTACGTTTCTTAAGACCCTTCTGCGTATCACTTAGCAAATGAAACTACACTGGAGCAGCATACTGAATCATAAGTCATTTAATAAGTTTCATAGTGGTTTAATAGTTGTAAGGTTTCTTTGTCCATGCCCCAATTACTGCCGATTACTGCTTTGAGAACCTTATTCCTACTTTAAATTTTTTTGCGTGATTGCAGTGGCTTGAGATGAAGAAGTAAATAGGCTATCAAATGTAATGTAGGATCTTTGGGTGATTAACAGTCGAAATTTGGATTCCATGGAATAAATTGTCTAAATTTGTGTTTACTTCCAGACCACTAGACCAGATTGTGCAGAATGTTGCTATCGACTTCGTTGGTGAAAGTCTCCAGTAATGAAAAATAATGAAATTTTGGATTTCGGTGAGAAAACCATTTACCAAACCGAAAAGGTTATCAATTCTACAATCTGTTTATGTAATTGTACAGTCGCCAGCGAAAGCTATCACACCAACTCCAGGTGAAAGTTATCACGGCAACTCCTGGTGGAGGCGTTGTAATTTCGCGAGAAAGAAACTCAACGATTGCAACAAAATTGCATTAAAAACAGGTATGCAATTTCGTATTATTGTTACTTAGAATAAAGTCCTCTATTTGCTAATTATTCATTCCCTGTATTTCCTCAGTAGATGCATTTAAGAAGTGGCCGCATGAGCCAACATTTGCTATCAATAAATTTTCAAGAAGTTTATAACAAGTCATGCAACACTAGGCGAATCTTTGGCATGGTGAGTGATGAACACACGTCTAGTTAAATATTGAGAACGTTGATAATAACAGGGGATCTATACCCAAATTCAATAGCTTATAATACAAAACTGATGCCGTCAAACACAATTCATTACCTTGGAGTTACGGATATTCCGTTATTCTGTTACAACAATAACAATAATTCGGTTATGTCTGGTTGTATTATCTTGAGCTTTTGACTATATTTGGTTAAATGAGACTCTGGTCGTTCCGGTAGTGGCAACGCTTCTGCTTAGTCGTTGATTAAGCTCTTTTGCAAAACTTTATATTTTTGTTTTTGCGCTTAGGGTTATCGTAACGTATCCATTTTTCATTCTTAAGAAAAGAATTAAAAAAAATTATATGTTTTTTTTCATATTTTGCCCTACTGTGCATAAATTTTTATGAATTTCTTATTTGAACAAGAAAAATTGGTGTCAAATTATTTTGTAAAAAATGTTTATAATTTTTTTCTTAATCAATTAATTTGTGTGATAAGTTTCCTAACGGGTCAGATGTCTTGCCAGTAATCTGAGAATATAAAATAGCATTGATCTATCTACGTATCTGTCGATAGTTAAAAATATATTTTTAACATTGTGCGATACGAAAATCTTTAGCAGCATGAGAAAGTGTTTAATCAACAATTCTTATGAATTTTTTGGTAGAACAGTTTATCTTATAGCTCTTGTGAGTTTACTCGCACCCAGATGTTCAATTACCAATGCTTACACACACCCACAAAACCTACATACATACATATGTATGTATATGTATACAATTTATACACCAGCAGCAACTGAAACGGAATTCAATCCATTATAGTTGATTAATAACTTTTTGTTCATGTTGATGTTGCTACTGTGGTTGTTATTGTTGGTGTTTGTTGCTGTTGTTGTTATTGTCGTTGCTGTTTGCTGTTTGCTACAGCATACTATTGCTGTTGATGATGGTTTTCCAAACGAAAACTTTCAAATATTATTTAACATACAAAATTGCAAAAATTTACCAGCAAAAGACATAAACTGACTGAATGACTGATACAGTCACAGGGCAGACAGACAAACCGAATGAATGAATGAATGAATGAATGAGAGAATGAATGAATAAATGCGAAAGTGAATATAAATGAATGAGTAAATATGAATATGTATATACGCATACATGCACACACATGTACACATACATATGTATGTAAAATAATGTACCTCTGCATAAATAAAACTAAACTAACGGGGGCATAATTACCAGTGTCATGCCAAATTCAGTTTGACATTTGAATATAGAAGCATATTTACATACTAATATATACACACACGTACAGAAATAGAAACCAAATTGCTAGAGTATGCAAAAATTCATCATGATACATTACTATAAAATTTTAAATCCATCTTAACGAGTATGTGTGTTAGCTTAGTACATGCTTTTTAGGATGTGTGCATGTGTATGTATTTGAATTTCAAGAATGGTTGAATGAATATGATATGAATTCCTGAAGTGTCTTTAACAGAAACAAAATGCGGATCAACTATAAGTTTATAAGTTACTAAATATATGATTCATCACAGAAATATGTTTAAATATTTTTATGTACAATGGAGAATAAAAGTGATATATATATAGTTTAGGAAGAAATCGGTAAATTCTCTAAGAAAAATTCCGTTAAAATTCTTCAGAATCTGAACAGAAATGAATTTTAATTCATTTCTAGTTCAGATTGTAATTCAGATTCTTGCTTATATTCCATTTCAGATTCTCGTTCAAATTCTAGTTCAGATTATAATTCAGATTCCATTTTAGATTCTATTTCAGATTTTATTTCAGATTATAATTCAGATTCAAGTTCAGATTCTTCTTCAGATTCCAATTCATATTCTATTTCAGATTCTATTTCAGATTATAATCCAGATTCTAGTTAAGATTTTTGTTCAAATTCTAGTTTAGATTTTAGTTCAGATTCAAATTCAGATTCTCGTTCAAATTCTAGTTCAGATTCTAATTCAGATTCCATTTTAGATTTTAATTCAAATTCAATTTCAAATTATAATTCAGATTCTAGCTCAGATTCTTCTTCAGATTCTTCTTCAGATTCTATTTCAGATTATAAATCAGATTTTAGTTCGAATTATAATTCAGATTCTAGTTAAGATTCTCGTTCAAATTCTAATTCAAATTCAGATTTGAGTTCTGATTCGAGTTCAGATTCTTGTTCAAATTCTTGTAAAGACTCATGTTCATATTTTAGTTTTGACTGCACTTTAAATTTTTATTTCTAGTTTAGTTTTAGTACAGATTGTTGTTCTAATTCTAGTTTAGATCATTAAGAACCATTTTCAAGTTCTAGTTAAGATTCGTGTTCAGATTTTTATTCCATGTTTTTTATACTAAAATTCAGATTTTTGATCAATTTCTAATTAAGATTTAGCTCTGGTTCAATTATTTCCAGAAAATACTTTTATGACACACTCTAAGCATGCATATGTATAAGAGTTTTATCTATTAACTTTTATGAATATGCGTGTGTGAATAGAAGTTTTATGACTGCACTTATACTAACTAACACCAATGCAATACCAAATGCCATCAACATCACCAACACATAACTCTTTCGCACATAACACAAATTTTCCACAGAGTTCAAAAACTAAAACACAAACAGACACTAACAGTCACAGATACTCACCAAACTAACCAAATATTACTACACATATACACTCACACGCATGCATACACATTTACTCATTCATTTACTAACTTTCAGGCCAATTTTAAAGGACAACAACGAGAACAATGTTGACAAAAACAATGACAACAACAACAACAATAAGGAAACAAAATAGACACGTATTATAAATGGCAATTTATTGAGGACTCAGTCCTTTTAAGGACATTCAAAATTTAACTATATTAATTGTATACAACAACTTAACAAAGTATACTTGTATATGTTAATGTATGTTAACACGCATACACATGCATATGTACATATATATGTAGGTGTAACATTATACAGTTTTTATACCTTATTTCCGTGTGTCCTTTTTTAGGCTACACCAACACATCCGTAAAAATACAACATATTTTCATATTAACCAAAGTCCAACTAAAAGTAGACTGCTCGAAAGTGAAATAGAGAAAGAAGGAAGTAGAAACCACATACTAAATGTGCGTGATGTTAATTTTCATAAACACAAACACACACACAAACATATACTTTGATGGACATTATTTGATGAAGAGAAAAAAAACTGAAAGAAACCCAAAATTTAGCTACAGGTATGTAAATATGTATGTGTGTGTATACAGCTGTTTAAATTCAACGATATTCTCACATGACTCATTTAACTAAATGAATAAAAATTTATGCATACAGCAGCGGTCAGAACAATAGCACCAGTCATATGTCACATCTCTGTTGATAATTTGTGGTTTTATTCATTAATATTTTTATCCACAATTTTTTAGTCCCATTATGCAAAGTATATTCTCCAATAAATTAAATAATAAAGATAAAATTTGCAGATTGGGACCTCCCAAAAAGTAGCACCATTTCTAGTTGCTTCTGTAATTTATAACTAACAAAGTTTTCAGGGAGAGTTTTATTAGAATTTAAATAATGGATTGATTTAAACACTGTTCTTCAGAAAAGCGCGAACTCATGGTTCTTATGAGCAGCCATATGCCGAAATAAGAAATATTGTTGGATAATAAAATAACATGATTAAAAATACCACAACCTACAAATTAAAAGTATGGAGTCATAGACGAAAAACTGTAGCGACTCCTTCAATAGTTCATCGCATATTACGTCAAATGAAGAAGGCGATATTTATCACAGTTGCGGGAATTAAAAATGTATTAAATCTGTCAATAAGTAGTGAATCTGTATCAGAAAACTTAGAGAATATAATTTGAAAGTCCATACCCATAAAAAGCCCCCTTCTTTACTGCTCCGCATGTCTCAAATAGATAAAAATTTGCTAAAACTTTCATGATTTGTTATATTAAAAAAGGGGAGTAGTATTTTGTGGGTGTGGCAATGAGTCTAAAATATTTTATTTGCCTTCTAACAAGGAATATAATCAAAAATTTACAACAAAATTTTTCAAACACGATGCTTCTAGTGTTATGGTATGAAGGTGCTTTTCGTTCTGTGGTGTTGGACCAAATTTACTATTTTGGATGTGTCAGAATATGTGAAAATAGTAAGAAATGCCACAAAATATCTGAAAAGTGGTTTCATAATAATGAAGTCACTGCAGTGAAATGACATCCCCAGTCTCCCGATGCAAAGTCAATCTATAATTTGTGTACATACTTATAAAAGAAGTGGTCGGTAATTAAACCGTGAATTCAATGGGAAGACGATCTTTAGATGTTATTTCCAAGGAAAGAAATACTATAAAATGCTAAGAATAAATAATAAGACCAGTTCAATAAAACACTACTAAAAACTTAAGTAACAATTATATATTTTTGTCTCTTTGTCACAGTAAAAATCGGATGGTGCTTTTATTTGACTCCAGTTTTAATCAATACTTCTGGAGAATATTATTTTTAAAAAAGATAATGAATATAAATGTATTTTTTTCTTCTTTATATTTTTTTGTTCAATTAATTTTGATTATATTGAACTGTAATTTAAGAAAAAATTTGCATTTAAATGTCAGTCAAATATCATATTTGACTTATTAAAGAGGACGTATTATTTTGACCACAGCTGTATGAGTATATGTATGACGAATATATAGGTCTACTTCTGAATCATGTTTGTGGTTATAAACACAAACACACATACACACATATGTATATATAGACTACATACATATTCATCTAAATATGTTAATAAATGTATATTAAAATATCTAATGATTAATTCATATTTTAAGGAAAATAAAGAAAAAACATTTAAAATAGCTTTAAGCGATTAAGGCGCATTCAAAAATTAACACGAAAAAAAAAAAACGAAATAATAGTAAATCTATAAGTTTATTCCATTATTTTCAACTTCAGCAAATATTATTAATAATTTACTATTCAGAAAGAAATACCCTACACCATATTATTGGTTATATGGAAAATTATGGAACAACTCTCTTATAATTTGGTTTTCTGAATCTGGGATTAGAATACCAAATTATTATATGGGAACTAAGGGAAATCATGTATTGATCTTCATAAAAACTACGAAAATCAGTCAATATGAAATAATGAACCAATCATAACCAATTTCATTAGGCCTCATCGTTGGTCAAAAATAGCTCCGCGTGCCAAAATTTATCTAAATATATTCAAAGCTTAGCTTTGACGAAAGAACATCGATTAATCGATACTTAAAAACTGAATCAGGACTTTTTATTAAAAATTCAATTAACTACTTTTTTCAAATTTGATAAGAAATTAAAAATTTTGAAAAATTGTTTCACCCAAAAATTGTAAAAATCACCAAAACTGCACATTCTTAATAAATAAAATCGCACTATAAATTATATTTTAACCCAGTATTTTATTTTTTATTAAAGTTAAAAATTTCAACTTTTTCAATAAAAATTAATAGATTCTTTTTCCCATTTTCACTAAAAATTTAAATTTTTTACTAAAATTTTGTTATTCTAATCATGTGAAAGTTTTTAATAGACAAATAGATAGACAGACGGACATAGCTAAATCGACTCAAATTTATGATTTCATGCATGGATATATACACTTTATAGGGTCTGAGATGTTTTCTTCTTGGCGTTACATGGAAAATTTAATACTCACTACCACTTTTGGATGTAAAGTGTATAAAAAATTATATTTTTCAATAAAAAAATTCCTTTAAAAAAATCATTTTTCAAAAAAAAAAGGAAAAAACATTTTTTAATGAAATTTAAATTTAAATTTTTTACAAAATTTTTTATTAAAAATTTTCACGAAAAATTTATTTCTTCTAACTTTGGAAAATTTTTATTTTTATGAATTTTCGTAAATTTTACTGTCGAATATGAAATTTTGAAAAATTTGTATTGAACATGAAATTTTATTGAATATGAAGTTTTCGAAAATTTTCTGAATAAAAAATTTTCAATTGAATCAATACTTTTCAGAAATTCATTATTTTAATGAATAATTTTCGAAGAATTTCTCTTGAAAATGAAATTTTGGAAAAATTTCTCTTGAATATAAATTTTTCGAAAAATTTCTCTTGAATGTAAAATTTTTGAAAATTAAAGATGATATTAAATATATAATTTGAATTATTTTTTATTTTTATAATAAATAATAATATTTAAAAAAATGGAACATACCTTAATTATGACAAATTTCTTCATCTCTCTCTTGCATGCAGTAGTGAAGATACCATCAATTAACACTTTTCATTTTTTATATATTTAATATTTTTTACACTTAACACTTTTTTCGTTACTTAAATAGATTAAAAAACACTCACACATACTCTCTCAGACATATATAATATTTAAACGTTTTCTTAAATATAACTCGGAACAAATAACGAGTTGTAAAATTAATTATATTTTTGTCAATAACGATTTTGATAATTCTTTCCAATTCATTTCTCAGTCATTTGAAATTGAAATTTTAGAACAGATTCTACTTCAGAAGTCATCTAACTAAAATTCTTACTTCGATTCTTCTTCCATTTTCTTATTCAGATTTTAGTTCAAATTCTTTTTCAATTATCAATTTAAATTCAAGTATAGTTTTCCGATCAGATTCCTATTAAGATTTTACTTCAGATTCTAGTTGAACTTTTAGTTCAGTTTCTAAGTCATATTCCAGTTTCAGATTATACTTCAGTATTCAGTTCATATTCTAAATCAGATTCGTTTTGGTTCTGATTCTTATTCAATTAACAGTTCAAATTATAGTTCATGTTCTAACTCAGATTTCTAATCTGTTTTAAATTAAGATTTAAGTTCAGATTGTAATTTAGATGAAAAGCCAACAACATTAGATAATATATTAAAGGTTTTTAAACAATTAATTTAAATTGTGCAAAATAAATTTTAATTTGATTTTTCATTTATATTAAATTCATTATTTATTCTTTTTTATTTTTATACCTTCTTTTTCATTATTTAAATTTAAATATTCAATTTAAAAATAACGTACTTTTGTTCCAAACAAAATCACTGACATATTTCTGACCACTTAATAATCTGGCAACTCTCTCACTAAAAGCAACAAGTTTTCTTTTACTTTGATATTTTTCTCCCATTTCTTTCATTTCCTTTTCTTTAACCAAAATGCCGGTTTTTTGCTTTTGATTTTTGTTCTTATGTCTTTTGTAATTTTAAATAATTTACACAATTTTCAATAAAATAAAAGTTTCTTATGATTTCACTTATCTTTGCACTGCTTATTTTTATTATAATATTTATGCGGAAGTTCCTCAACTTTTTGTTGCTTTTAGCAATAAGATTTTTTTATTTCCCTTTAATTTTATGTGTTTATTATTTTATTTACACTTTTTTACTTTTTTTAACAAAATTAACAATTATTTAGTTAATGTATTATATTTTTTATAAATATTGATTACTTCTAGTAAAATCTTTTATTAATTTAAAATATTTGTAACAAAAAACTACAAGAAGAACGAAAAATAAATTTACCGCTTTTTTATTTTTTTCTGACTGACAAATAAAAGTAGGAGTTGCCATACACAAAAATATATACGATGACATTAGCAATAAAGATGCCATATTTGTATCTTCTTTTTAAATAACAATAATTTAAATAAATTCTAAATGATTTGTGAAGCCGTGTATAACGCTTAGAAGGAATCATTTAAGATCCCATAAGGTTTATATACTAAGTCGATTGTGCTATGTCCGTCTGTCTGTTGGAAATTCTCATGTCTTAAATAATTGTCCGAATTCAATGAAATTTGGGCACGTGTTTACTGTTGCCCTAAGCAGTTTGCTATTTAAAACCAGCTATATCTGTCCATTAGCAGAAAAGTTATAGAGATAACCTCAAAATTCCGAAAGTAACTAAATTCAGGTAACTGAATTTAGACATTATCTAGCTGTATGTAAAAAGAGGTTATAAGCAAAAATATACAAAATTTTGATAAACCCCGATATGACTTAAACTAAGTGGTCGCAATTTTCTATAATTTGTCACATTTATTTAATCTGGTGTCATGGTAAACCAAGAGAAACTAGATTATCTTAGGACCGTTATTTGTCTTAGCTGTCATATAAGCCCCTTTCTTGAATTTGTTTTAAAGCTTGTAGAACTAAAATAAGTCATGACTATAATTGTCTTAAATATATGATATTATTTTCACCAATATCAGTCTATATCTTGCTATAGCTCCAATGTAAAATCCCTTCCCGCAAAATTCTTGAATTATGTTCAGGTTAGTAAATTATTTTTACTATATAAAATCAAATTATAAATCTTTGCTTTTTTTGTCCCTTTTCCGGATAAATGTTTTGCCTTAAAATATTCGTACATATTAAAGTAATCGGATAATTATTTCCTTTCTTCATTATTATTTTTAA
>PYHX02000467.1:4361057-4397217 GCA_004302925.2 Cochliomyia hominivorax | reverse complement strand
TTTTACCCATTTTTTCCATTTTCGAAAAAGTGATTACAAATTAAGCTTATTTTTGCTCAAAATCGCAGTATTTAGAGTTATAAGCGATTTAAAGTTCAGATTTTATTTTACCGTTTTTTCGATTTTTGAAAAATGATTACAAATTAAGCTTATTTTGCTCAAAATCACAGTATTTACCGAGTTGTAAGCGATTTAAAGTTCAAATTTGATATTTTTACCGATTTTTGGATTTTTGAAAAAGTGATTACAATTAAGCTTATTTCTCAAAATCGCAGTATTTACCGAGTTATAAGCGATTTAAGAGTTCAGATTTTTATTTTTTACCGATTTTTCCAATTTTTGAAAAAGTGATTACAAATTAAGCTTATTTTGCTTAAATTGCAGTATTGCCGAGTATATAGGGATTTAAAGTTCAAAAATTTTATTTTTTACGCGATTTTGGATTTTTGAAAGTGATTACAAATTAAGGCTTATTTTGCTCAAAATCGCAGTATTTACCGAGTTATAAGCCGATTTAAAGTTCAGATTTTATTTTTTACACGATTTTCCATTTTGAAAAGTGATACAAATTAAGCTTATTTTGCTTAAAATTGCAAGTATTTACCCGAAGTTATAAGGGATTTAAAGTTCAAATTTTATTTTTTACCGATTTTGGATTTTTGAAAAAGTGATTACAAATTAAGCTTATTTTGCTCAAAATCGCAATATTTACGAAGTTATAAGCGATTTAAAGTTCAGATTTTATTTTTACCGATTTTTTTCCATTTTTTGAAAAAGTGATTACAAAATTAAGCTTATTTGCTCAAAATCGCAAGTATTTACCGAGTTATAAGGGATTTAAAGTTCAGATTTTATTTTTACCGATTTTTCCATTTTTGAAAAAGTGATTACAAATTAAAGCTTATTTTGCTCAAAATCGCAGTATTTACCGAGTTATAAGCGATTTAAAGTTCAGATTTTATTTTTTACCGATTTTTCCGATTTTTGAAAAAGTGATTACAAATTAAGCTTATTTTGCTCAAAATCGCAGTATTTACCCGAGTTATAAGTGATTTAAAGTTCAGATTTATTTTTTACCGATTTTTCCACTTTTGAAAAAGTGATTACAAATTAAGCTTATTTTGCTCAAAGATCGCATATTTACCGAGTTATAAGCGATTTAAAGTTCAAATTTTATTTTTACCGATTTTGGATTTTTGAAAAAGTGATTACAAATTAAGCTTATTTTGCTCAAAATCGCAGTATTTACCGAGTTATAAGCGATTTAGAGTTTAAGATTTTATTTTTTACAGATTTTTCCATTTTTGAAAAGTGATTATTGGATTTTTGAAAAAGTGATTACAAATTAAGCTTATTTTTGATCAAAATCGCAAGTACTTACCGAGTTATAAGCGATTTAAATTCAGATTTTATTTTTTACCGATTTTTCCAATTTTTGAAAAGTGATTACAAATTAAGCTTATTTTGCTTAAAAATCGCAGTATTTACCGAGTTATAAGTGATTTAAAGTTCAGATTTTATTTTTACCGTTTTTTCGATTTTGAAAAAGTGATTACAAATTAAGCTTATTTTGCTTAAATCGCAGTATTTACCGAGTTATAAGTGATTTAAAGTTCAGATTTTATTTTTTACCGTTTTTTCGATTTTTGAAAAAGTGATTACAAATTAAGCTTATTTTGCTCAAATCGCAGTATTTACCGAGTATAAGCGATTTAAAGTTCAGATTTATTTTTACCGATTTTCCCATTTTTGAAAAAGTGATTATTGGATTTTTGAAAAAGTGATTACAAGATTAAGCTTATTTTGCTTAAATCGCAGTATTTCCGAGTTATAAGCGATTTAAAGTTCAAATTTTATTTTTTACCGATTTTTGGATTTTTTGAAAAGTGATTACAAATTAAGCTTATTTTGCTCAAAATCGCAGTATTTACCGAGTTATAAGCGATTAGAGTTTAGATTTTATTTTTTACAGATTTCTCCATTTTTGAAAAAGTGATTATTGGATTTTTGAAAAAGTGATTACAAATTAAGCTTATTTTGCTCAAAATCACAGTATTTACCGAGTTGTAAGCGATTTAAAGTTCAAATTTTATTTTTTACCGATTTTTCCATTTTGAAAAAGTGATTACAAATTAAGCTTATTTTGCTTAAAATTGCAGTATTTACCGAGTTATAAGGGATTTAAAGTTCAAATTTTATTTTTTACCGATTTTTGGATTTTTGAAAAAGTGAATACAAATTAAGCTTATTTTGCTCAAAATCGCAAGTATTTACCGAGTTATAAGGGATTTAAAGTTCAAATTTTATTTTTTACCGATTTTGGATTTTTGAAAAAGTGAATACAAATTAAGCTTATTTTGCTCAAAATCGCAGTATTTACCGAGTTATAAGCGATTTAAAGTTCAAATTTTATTTTTTACCGATTTTTCCATTTTTGAAAAAGTGATTACAAATTAAGCTTATTTTGCTTAAAATTGCAGTATTTACCGAGTTATAAGGGATTTAAAGTTCAAATTTTATTTTTTACCGATTTTTGGATTTTTGAAAAAGTGAATACAAATTAAGCTTATTTTGCTCAAAATCGCAGTATTTACCGAGTTATAAGCGATTTAAAGTTCAAATTTTATTTTTTACCGATTTTTGTATTTTGAAAAAGTGATTACAAATTAAGCTTATTTTGCTCAAAATCGCAGTATTTACCGAGTTATAAGCAATTTAAGGTTCAATTTTTTTTACCGATTTTCCATTTTTGAAAAAGTGATTACAAACTCAGCTTATTTTGCTCAAAAACTTATTACAAATTAAGCTTATTTTGCTCAAAATCGCAGTATTTACCGAGTTATAAGCGATTTAAAGTTCAGATTTTATTTTTATATCGATTTTTGGATTTTTGAAAAAGTGATTACAAATTAAGCTTGTTTTGCTCAAAATCCCAGTATTTACCGAGTTATAAGCGATTTAAAGTTCAAATTTTATTTTTATATTGATTTTTGGATTTTTGAAAAAGTGATTACAAATTAAGCTTATTTTGCTCAAATCGCAGTATTTACCGAGCTATAAGCGATTTAAAGTTCAAATTTTATTTTTATATTGATTTTTGGATTTTTGAAAAAGTGATTACAAATTAAGCTTATTTTGCTCAAAAACGCAGTATTTACCGAGTTATGAGCGATTTAAAGTTCAGATTTTATTTTTATATTGATTTTTGGATTTTTGAAACAGTGATTACAAATTAAGCTTATTTTGCTCAAATCGCAGTATTTACCGAGTTATAAGCGATTTAAAGTTCAGATTTTATTTTATATCGATTTTTGGATTTTTGAAAAAGTGATTACAAATTAAGCTTATTTTGCTCAAAATCGCAGTATTTACCGAGTTATAAGCGATTTAAAGTTCAAATTTTATTTTTTACCGATTTTTGTATTTTTGAAAAAGTGATTACAAATTAAGCTTATTTTGCTCAAAATCGCAGTATTTACCGAGTTATAAGCAATTTAAGGTTCAATTTTTTTTACCGATTTTCCATTTTTGAAAAAGTGATTACAAACTCAGCTTATTTTGCTCAAAAACTTATTACAAATTAAGCTTATTTTGCTCAAAAACGCAGTATTTACCGAGTTATAAGCGATTTAAATTTCAGATTTTATTTTTATATTGATTTTTGGATTTTTGAAACAGTGATTACAAATTAAGCTTATTTTGCTCAAAATCCCAGTATTTACCGAGTTATAAGCGATTTAAAGTTCAGATTTTATTTTTATATTGATTTTTGGATTTTTGAAAAAAGTGATTACAAATTAAGCTTATTTTGCTCAAAAACGCAGTATTTACCGAGTTATAAGCGATTTAAAGTTCAGATTTTATTTTTATATCGATTTTTGGATTTTTGAAACAGTGATTACAAATTAAGCTTATTTTGCTCAAAAACTTGTTAAAAATTAAGCTTATTTTGCTCAAAAACGCAGTATTTACCGAGTTATAAGCGATTTAAAGTTCAGATTTTATTTTATATTAATTTTTGGATTTTTGAAACAGTGATTACAAATTAAGCTTATTTTGCTCAAAATCGCAGTATTTACCGAGTTATAAGCGATTTAAAGTTCAGATTTTATTTTTATATCGATTTTTGGATTTTTGAAAAAGTGATTACAAATTAAGCTTATTTTGCTCAAATCGCAGTATTTACCGAGCTATAAGCGATTTAAAGTTCAAATTTTATTTTTTTACCGATATTCCATTTTTGAAAAAGTGATTACAAATTAAGCTTATTTTGCTCAAAAACGCAGTATTTACCGAGTTATAAGCGATTTAAAGTTCAGATTTTATTTTTATATTAATTTTTGGATTTTTGAAACAGTGATTACAAATTAAGCTTATTTTGCTCAAAATCGCAGTATTTACCGAGTTATAAGCGATTTAAAGTTCAGATTTTATTTTTATATCGATTTTTGGATTTTTGAAAAAGTGATTACAAATTAAGCTTATTTTGCTCAAAATCGCAGTATTTACCGAGCTATAAGCGATTTAAAGTTCAAATTTTATTTTTTTACCGATTTTCCATTTTTGAAAAAGTGATTACAAATTAAGCTTATTTTGCTCAAAATCGCAGTATTTACCGAGTTATAAGCGATTTAAAGTTCAGATTTTATTTTTATATCGATTTTTGGATTTTTGAAAAAGTGATTACAAATTAAGCTTGTTTTGCTCAAAATCCCAGTATTTACCGAGTTATAAGCGATTTAAAGTTCAGATTTTGTTTTATATCGATTTTTGGATTTTTGAAAAAGTGATTACAAATTAAGCTTATTTTGCTCAAAATCGCAGTATTTACCGAGCTATAAGCGATTTAAAATTCAAATTTTATTTTTTACCGATTTTCCATTTTTGAAAAAGTGATTACAAATTAAGCTTATTTTGCTCAAAAACGCAGTATTTACCGTGTTATAAGCGATTTAAAGTTCAGATTTTATTTTTATATTGATTTTTGGATTTTTGAAACAGTGATTACAAATTAAG
The DNA here is from genome assembly GCA_004302925.2 of Cochliomyia hominivorax. Lineage (NCBI taxonomy): Eukaryota > Metazoa > Arthropoda > Insecta > Diptera > Calliphoridae > Cochliomyia > Cochliomyia hominivorax. The sequence goes on along the minus strand of PYHX02000467.1, from coordinate 4,392,201 downwards.
CTTATTTTGCTCAAAATCGCAGTATTTACCGAGTTATAAGCGATTTAAAGTTCAGATTTTATTTTTTACCGATTTTTCCATCTTTGAAAAAGTGATTACAAATTAAGCTTATTTTGCTCAAAATCGCAGTATTTACCGAATTATAAGCGATTTAAAGTTCAAATTTTTTTTTACCGATTTTCCATTTTTGAAAAAGTGATTACAAATTAAGCTTATTTTGCTTAAAAACACAGTATTTATCGAGTTATAAGCGATTTAAAGTTCAGATTTTATTTTTCACCGATTTTTCTATTTTTGAAAAGTGATTATAAGCGATTTAAAGTTCAGATTTTGATTTTTCACCGATTTTTCCATTTTTGAAAAAGTGATTACAAATTAGGCTTATTTTGCTGAAAATCGCAGTATTTACCGAGTTATAATCGATTTAAGGTTCAGATTTTTTTATATTCATTTTTAGATTTTTGGAAAAGTGATTACAAATTAAGCTTATTTTGCTCAAAAACGCAGTATTTACCGAGTTATAAGCGATTTATTTTTTTAGATTTTATTTTTACAATGATTTTTGGATTTTTGAAAAAGTGATTACAAAATCCCAAATAGTTAAAAAAATTATATTTTAACTTAAAATCGTCTATAACTCAATAAATACTGCATTTTCAGCAAAATGAGCATAATTTGTAATTCCTTTTTCGAAAATCTTAAAATTTAAGCAAATAAAATCTATTTTTCACCAATTTTTCGATTTTTGGAAAAGTGATTACAAATTAAGCTTATTTTGCTCAAAATCGCAGTATTTACCGAGTTATAAGCGATTTAAGGTTCAGATTTAATTTTTATATTGATTTTTCGATTTTTGAAAAAGTGATTACAAATTAAGCTTATTTTGCTCAAAAAGCAGTATTTACTGAGTTATAAACGATTTTAAGTTCAGATTTTATTTTTCAATGAATTTTGGATTACAAATTATCCTTATTTTTAGCATAAGTTTCGCTTGCTTTTAGCCTTTTTGGGAATTTAAGTCCTTTTAAATTCTGCCAGAGGTTTGCTTGTATTTGTGTTTATTTTAAAATTAAATATAAAAATTTTGCAATAATCGAATTTTAATATTTTATGGAAATAAATATAAAATAATTTTTATTTTGTAACAAATAAAATAAAATTCAAATATTTTAATTCAAAACAATTAAATAAACTAAAATTATATTTTATTTCAACCTTTTTATAGTTTTGCATTAATTTATTATTATTTTAAATAACAACAATAAAAACAACAGTAATAATTATACAGTTTGGAATAAAGTAAAAGAGGAGAAAATAAATAAATAAATTTATTTATTCATTCATTCATTTATTCCATTTAATGTTTATGTGTGTATGTATCATTTGAGTGTGTATTTGTGTGAATTAATAAAGTTTAACTACAACGCATGTTTTTAGCGTTATCACTGAAATACATTATTTTTTATGTAAAATTACGTAAATGTTATTAAATATTTTGATTTTGTTATTTTTAAATTTATTTCTTATAATTTTATTACAATTTTTATTTTATAACTTTATTTTAATTTTTTTGCCATAATGAAATTATGTTTAATGTAATGAAAAAGGTCGTTATTGTGGCAGCAGTAGACATTTATTACAATAAAATATTGAACTTTGCATTACAACTACAAATATTAGTAAGAAACTTCAATACGTGAAGTGCTATGTTTTTGAGCAAAATAAGCTTAATTTGTAATCACTTTTTTAAAAATCCAAAAAATCGATAATAAAATATAATCTGAAAATTAATTCGGTTATAATTCGGTAAATGCTGTAGTTTTGAACAAATAAAACTTTTTTTGGTTATCACTTTTTCAAAAATCCCAAAATGGTTAAAAAATTATATTTTAACTTAAAATCGTCTATAACTCAATAAATACTGCGTTTTCAGCAAAATGAGCATAATTCCTTTTTCAAAAATCTTAAAATTTTAACAAATTAAAATCTGAACTTAAAATCGTCTTTATCGCGGTAAATACTGCATTTTTACTTAAATTGCAATTAATTTTTTAAAAGTCGATAATTCGTTGAAAAAAAATAAAATTTTAACTTAAAATCGTTTACAACTGAACCAATACTGTGATTTTGACCAAAATGTGTGATCTTTTTTTATTGAAATTACAAAATATTTGTTGTTTACGAATTTATGTTCTTAAATATTTATTTCTGTCCCTGTATTATTTTACATTAGTGTATTGTGTATGTTTGTGTGTGTGTGTAAAAATGTAAATTATGTAAATATTCGTATGATTTACAAATATTTATTATTCGTGTGTAATAAATTTTATTTTTGTATTTAATTTTTTTTAAATATTCTGCGTTTTTTAAACATAATTTCAGCACAATGAAAATATTTATGTTGTTACCAAGATATTATCCATTTAAAGGGAGGTAAATATTTAGTTTTTTACTCAAAGCACACACACGCAAATCTAAAAACACATGTAAACAAACTAAAAAAATAGACAAAATGAAAATGTTAAAATCGGCTTAACAAAACAAATACAACGTTACGGGGAAAAAAAGGATAAATAACAAGTAAAAATGTTATACTCGGCTATGGCGAATCTTCAGTACCCTCCACCACATATTCGTGTGAAGCAAATATGAATGTTTCGTTCATACAAACTCACACAAACACTTACAACAACAAAACAATAATATAATACAGGAACGTAAAATGAACTGATTTTGGTGATTTTTGGAATGATAATAAAGTTCATATTTTGGCACCCTCTAAATTCAAGTTCTTCGCTTGAATAAAGAGGAAGCCTCAGATATCTGTCTATATCTTTTAATATAATACTGAACCGATTTTGCTGGACTATAAAAAATACTCAATAAGCTCCGTCAATTTTTGTGAATGTGAACGTGCCAACAACAGACGGACAGACAGAAAGAACGACGAACGCAGAGAGATAGATAATCAGACAGACAGACAGACAGACAGACAGACAGACAGACATAGCTAATTATACTCAGATTTTGATGTGATGCAAGAATATAAATAAAATATGGGGTCTATGATGATTCCATAATAGCGTTACACATGGAATGATAACGTTAATATACCTTCTTCACCGCTGGGGCTGATGAAGGAGAAAGACAAAAAAATAAATATAAATAAATCTTTACTAAAGATCCATAAGGATCTTAATTATTGACCCAGTGACCAAAACCGTTTATTCATGTTTTTATACAAAACACTTATATGTGTGTTGGTATTAAAACATGTCTATTGTGCATAAGTTTTGTGTGTGTGTGTTTGCAAATGTATTATTAATGTGTTTGTTTATTAGGTTGACCCATTCAATTTGTCATGTTGTTGTCAATATTTTGAAAATTGTTTTCAACACTTTTCTTTATAACTACAAATAGATCTATACACACACACACACATTCAGATATTAGTGTCTATATATGTGTTTACCATCATATGAATTTTTCAAAATTTGTTATCATTATTTTGGTTATATAAATATATATGTGTGTGTGTATTCATATATCCTGCCTTTTTCATAGTGTCATACAATACCTGGATTATAATGACAATAAATAACAACTCTTATTTTCTTCGTTATTTATAATTTCATTCTTTTTTTGTTCTGCTACTAGTTCGTTTTATTTATTGTTGTTGCTGTTGTTTTGTTCTTTTAGTTCGTCTTTTTTTAATGTCGTTATATATTTAAGTTCATAAACAATAACAACTCAGAGCTATTTTTTTCCTTCTTCTCTATGCTTATTTTATCTTTAAGGCTTAAACTACATAAAAAAGGAACAAAATACGTTTTTCACTTAAAAACAGAAATTTCAAATAATTATTTTATTAAAATATATTTCATGTACCAAAAACTTAGACAAATAAATATGGAAGTTTATTTTTCTGAAACAGACAGACTTTTTAGTACCATAAACATTTTTAGTACCACAGTTGAATAATAATTAAAATTTAATATAAATTCTAGTACCGTTATATATTTCAGAACAAAAATTAGGTAATTAACACACATGATATTTAGAAATAAAAGTTATGCATACTTTAGTAATCTTTCGAGTGAAATAAGCTTAATTTTTAATCACTTTTTTCATAAATCTAAAAATCATGGAAAAAATAAAATTTGATCCAAAATTGTTCTACAAATCTGTATGGTGCGTTTTCGAGCAAAATAAACTTAATTCGTAATGATTTTATTAAAATTCAAAAATGGATATAAAAATAAAAGTTTAACTTAAAATCGCTTATAACTCGATTAATATTATGTTTATGAGCTTCATTTGTAATCACTTTTTCAAAAATCCAAAAATCACTGAAAATGTAAACCAAAATTCTTCTATAGATTTTTAGACTGCGTTTTTAAGTAAAATAAGCTTAATTTGTAATCAAGAAAAAGTTGGACTTAAAATCGTCTATAACTCGGTAAATACTGCATTTAGAAACAAAGTAAACTTCATTTGTAATCACTTTTTAAAATCTAAAAATGGATATAAAAACAAGTAAGAATTTTATAGTTGTATAGACATTTATATGGGAGGTATCTGAGATATTGGAGCGAACATGGCCAATTTCAATAGACTTCGTCCTTGCGACAAAATAATACGGAACAAATTTTATCAAGATATCTACCTGCTACCTGTAGAGTGCTCACAACATTTACATGAACAGTCAGCCAGTAGGACGAACAGATAAACAGAAGAACAGAAGGTAAAGGTACACTGGCCATTTTTCCTGCATGTTACAATCAGCAGCATAAATGCATAATACCTCGAACACCTACGATAATGTATTATACAAGTGGAACTTAAAATCGCCTATAACTCGACAAATACTGCGTTTTTAGGAAAAAATCTTAACTTGTAATCACTTTTACAAAATTAAAAAATTCGTTTAAAACATAAATTTTCTATAATTTGCGATTTACTGCAAAATTTTATGTGAAACCTACTAAGCGAATTAAAAAAACAACATACGATTTTGAAGGGCCCCTGACTAAATAGCGGCCAATACTCCTCCAAATTAACTAAAAACACTTCAGCTCCAAACGAATAAAATTTCATTATTTTTAAAGGTTCGAAATTTACAGATTTTCTTAAAAAATTGGGTATAGAAAATTTTTATTCCGAGCGTATACTTAATATAATTGATTAATATAACGCATACGCATATTTATGTTCTTCAATTAAGGTTTTTAGTTAAAAGAAAACCAGTTATTGATATAAAAAATGATGAATCCAAATTCTTAATTGTTACTTTTATTTTAAAAATTATGGAAAATTCAACAAGAATTTATAGTTTTAAATTCTGTTCATACATGAAAGTGCAAGTGTGTGCGATGAATTCACGTAAATATTTTAAACGTATATAGAATATATTTTACTTAGTTTGTTTTTGTTGTTTGTTTTAAATTTAAGCTAAAAATACTTTATGAAAATTTATATTTTGTGCTGCTTTTTGTTTGTTTATTTCATAAAAGAATTTAAAGTATAAAAAAGAGTTAAAAATAAATTATGAAAAAAAAGTATTAAACATTTTAAAGATTACTGATATGAATATAAAAGACTTTAATTACATTTTTTATGAAAACAGACATAATAGACAATTTTTAAATAATATTTTTATTTAATAAACTAAATATTTAATTTAATTTAATTTAATTTAATTTAATTTAATTAAATTTATATTTTTTTCTTTATTTTTTAAATTTTGTTATTTTCTTGATTTATATACCCTACACCACCGTAGGTGGTTGGGGTGTGTTCGTGCATACCACCACCACTTTTTAAGTCTATTTAACGATGTCCATCCGCTCGTCTGGCCAGCTGGCCGGCAGTCCATGTGAACTTGTAAAGAAAATACAGGTCGCAATTTTAAAGATATCTTGATGAAACTTGGCACGTATCACTATTTTGGCTTGAGGACGATGTCTATTAAAATTGATGTTATAGCTTCATTATTGCACATACCCCACATACAAATGTTCCTTCCGGAATGGGCTTTTATGGCCATAAAAGTCCTAAATATAAAGCAATTTTAACCAAATTTGGCACAAATAATTTTTATTATATTCTTAAATGATGTGCTAAATTACCGAGGAACAGTTCTTTCCTCTAACCCCTGTATAATCCCCCCAGAAGAATTTCTTTTCAAGAGCAAAAATCCCACATAAATGTTAGTATCATTATAAAATACTGTATTTTAACCATAAATTAGAAAACAAATTCATACGAGGGTCGTTCATTAATTTTTGATCGCTACAATTTATAAGCAACAATGCGGTGTAGGGTATTAAAATGTCTTCTTGTTAATTGTTTTATTTAAATTTATAAATTTTTTTTGTCAATAATTAAAATTTAAATTCTATAGAATTTAAATAAAAGAAAAACATCTCTTTTTTTAGGGAAAAATTCTCTTAAAAATATACACAAACGCACACACTCACCCGCACATGTACAAACATTTACAATTTAAACATTAAATCATGTTTGCTTTTAATTTTCTTAACAAATTTATGCTTTAAGCCAACTTTGCAACATCACAAAAAATACAGAAACAAACACACATACATACACACACAAATACTACCAAAATAAAGATGAAGGAATAAAGTACAGAGAGAGAAAAAAAGCCAACAATAAGATAAAGAAATAAAATTTAATTTGTTCATTATTCTTTAAGCATAAATAATTTTCGTCCTTTTTTTTTTCTTGCCTTCTTGTTTGATAGTGTTGTATGTTTGATGTGTGAGTATATATGTGTTTGAGTATTTTTTCAAACATTTTTATTTTTTTAATGTTTCATAAATTTAATTAAAGCGAAATTAAAGCACTTGTAAGTAGAAAACAAGAAAAGAACGAAAATATAACAAAAAATTTAATAAAAAATGTTAAAAAGCAGGCATTTAGTATAAACAACATATATACAAACACATATACAAACCCATATACAGCCTCACTTATATCAAAATTTCCTTTGTTAAGTTTGTAAACGCTAAAAGAACGGAAATTGAAACATTTTTGTTTTAATTTTATTTTTTTAGTTTTAATTTTCTTCTTTTTTGTTTTTGTTTTTTTTTTATTCTTCAACAAGAATCATCTTCCCACATTAATGGGATTAACATGTGTAGTCTTGTGTTTTATTTAAACATGAATATGAAAATTGTCTTAAACTAATTAGTTTCATTTTTATACCCTCCACCATCACAAGCCATGAAGAGGGATATTAAATTTTTCATTCTGTGTGTAATGCTAAGAAGGATCCATATCATACTACATAACATATATATGTTCTAGCATTAAATCAAAACCTGAGTCGATTTAGCTATGTCCTTCAGTTTGTCTGTCCATTTGTCCGTCTGTCGGTCTGTCTGTCTGTCTGTCTGTCTGTCTGTCTGTCTGTCTATTAATTGACAGAGCTCAATGAAATTTGGCTTGAGTATTTGTTATAGTCCCGAAAATTTTCCCATTTAAAACCATAAATATCGGTTCAGTATATTAAAAAATGTAGACCGATATCTGAGACAACCTCCAAGATCAAGTGAAGAATTTTCGTAAAACTGTAAATTAAAAATCGGCAAATTGGAATAAGATTTTGACAGAATATAAAGTAGTATGTTCTTCATTATAATTACCAAAATCGGTTCAATTAGAAAAGATAGAAATTGAATAAAATTTATAGCCAAAAATATAACTAATTTTATAACTCATTATTCCCATGTTGCACTTACCAAAAGCGGTTAAATGTTATATACATTTGTGAGTGTATGTGCTAGAGTGTATGTACGAAGCATAATGTATTTACATACAAGCATTTGTGGTGCAGGGTATTGATGATTCGGCAAAGCCGAATTAATTATTCTTATTTCTTTTGTTGTTGCTAATTTTTCAAACGAAAACACATTAAAATTAAAAACTTAAAAAAAAATTATGATTATTAAATTAATGTTTTAATTTTTTCAATAATGACAAAAACATAATTTTAATATAAATTTATTTTTTTAATAAGATATTCTTATTATTTTTTATCGCTCTTTCAACAAGAGTTTAATTCTAAAACATGATAAAAATCAAAAAAAGAGTAAAATCTGAGAAATGAATAATTCGCACAAATTGTTTTCAAGTCGTGTGTAGCAGTGAAAATAATTTTTTAAGATGAAAAAGAGTTGTTTGTATGTTTACATTATTAAGATATGTTTACATTTGTTGTAGAAATTTTTATGTATTTTTGTTATTGCATTTTTTAGTATAAAAAAACAACAATAAGTTTCATTGTGGCAAGAAATTTTTGTGTGCTTGTGTATGTACATTTTGTTTTTTTATGTTTGTTTTCTTTTCAACCATTTCGCAATTTTGAGGAGTGAGTTGTGGAGTGGAGTTGTACCATTCAAGGGCTTATTTATCACAGTGACAGGATACCAAGTCAGGCAAAGTTCAAATCAATGTTTTTTTGTTTTTTATAAAAAATCATTAAAATTTCTCATAAAAACTGAGACAAAGGAAATTTTGTTCAATTCGAAAAATTTTCACCTGACTGGATCAGAAAGGTATATATGAATTTGTCATTCCGTTTTTAATTTACACAATTTTCGACTTCAACCCTTAAAAGTATATATATTTTAGATCGGTATGAAAAAAGAAATTGATAGAGCTATTTCCGTCCATCCGTCCGTGTGTCGATTGAAATCAAGTTATTAAACGATTGGAAATGCTATTGAATTGCTATTGAAATCCAGGCAAATTGGTTCATAAATGTTTAGGATATTAGCAAAAAAACTGAACGTATTTCAAACTTGTTACGATTTTTTTCTATTATTTGAAGAATCTACAAGAGTTAAAGATTTCAAATAATTTAGAATATTTATCCATTAGTCTCTGAGTTATAAGCAAAAACATATTTTCCTATATGTTTAACCCCCTATGAGATTGATTACAAATTTACTCCTGTGCTGTGAACTACGGTTGCTAGGAAAAGTGAAAAATATGGTCGTTAGCAAAAAGTGTGTTGTGAAAATACGGTCGTTAGCAAAAGTGTGCTGTGAAAATACGGTCGTTAGCAAAAAGTGTGCTGTGAAATACGGTATGCTGTGAAAATGCGGTCGTAAACAAAAAGTGTGCTGTGAAATACGGTTGTTAACAAAAGTGAAAAATATGGTCGTTAGCAAAAAGTGTGCGGTGAAAATACGGTTGTTAGCAAAGGTGTATTGTGAAAATACGGTCGTTTGCAAAAAGTGTGCTGTGAAATACGGTTGCTAGGAAAAGTGTGCTGTGCAAATACGGTTATTAGCAAAAGTGTGCTGTGAAAATACGGTTGTTAGCAAAAAGTGTGCTGTGCAAATACGGTTATTAGCAAAAGGGTGCTATGAAAATACGGTCGTTAGCATAAAGTGTTCTATAAAAATAAGTTGTTAGCTAAAAGTGTGCTGTAAAAATAGGGTCGTTAGGAAAAAGTATCCTGTCGTTAGCAAAAGTGTGCTGTAAAAATACAGTCGTAAGCAAAAAGTGTGCTGTAAAAATAGAGTCGTTAGAAAAAAGTATCATGTGAAAATACGGTCGTTAGCAAAAACTGTCCTGTGTAAATACAGTAGTTAGCAAAAAATGGGCCATAAAAATAAATTGTTAGCAAAAGGTGGTCGTTAGGAAAAGGTGTCCTGTGAAAATACGGTCGCTAGGAAAAAAGTGTAAAAAAAGATCGTTAACTGAAAGTGGGATGTGAAAATGTAGTATTTAGCTAAAAGTGTGCTGTAAAAGTAAGTTGTAAGTTAAATGTGTACTGTAAAAATATGGTCGATAGATTAAAGTGGGCTGTGAACAAGAAAAAAATGTGGTGAAATTTTGCTGTGACAGTCCTTTATAAAAAGTGTTCTTTGTTCTAAAAATACGTTTATTGCTATTTTATACGTATGACTAATAAAAATAAATCATATAATGTATACGTCTGTAACACGATCTTTTTAACTTCATATGTACAGAATAAATATAAATATATGTAATTTTACACACATATTTCTTAAACATCGCCTTATTAAAAAATCGTTTTCTTTTATCTTCCTTTTATCTTAATTTATCAATGAAAATTTGATAAATTTAAAAGTCAACATAATAGAAGTGGCCATCTTTGGAAGGTCACCGACAACGCCCCTGGACAGATGTTCTAATCATTTAAGTCAACACGATGCGTATGAACATTATCAATTAGTTTCATTAAGTATACGTTCGTACCACGAATTAATAAAATTGTTTATTTCGTTTTTTAAATTAACTCATAAAAATGTATCTTTGAGATAAAAACTATTTGAATAATTCAAACTTAAAAGCGTTAAGTCCTTTTTGAAGAAAATAGCTTTAATAAAATATAATAAGTAAAATTATTGGCTGAATGAACTTAAGTCTTTTTAAATTTCTAGAATTAAAATAAAATTCACAAAATGAAAAGTTGATTTAATTTTATTAGGATGCTGCATATTTTAATAATTTCCAAAATTAAATTAAGGAGTGAAATCGATGAAATTTTTAACCTTTTTCAAAGTTAATTCCATTAAAGTTTTCATAGTTAGTTTGCTCGTACAGGTAGTCCAAATCGGTTGACAATCTATCACACTTTTGGAAACTTTTTTGATACTCGTCCATTCTCTGTTAATAGAATTCATATATCTCTCCAAAAGAAGTAAATTTTGGTACAAAAACCATAATTTTTTTATGCTACAATTCATGGGCTTTCATTCGCTTTAACTTTTCGTACCAAATAGTCCGAGCACTGAGTCAGCATATCTGCTTTCCAACCGGATGTGTTGGGAGCTCTTATGATAATGCTTTTTATACCCTACAACACCACAGGTGGTTGAGGGGAATTGATGTTTGTAGCATGCAGAAAAAATGGCGTTACTCCCACTTTTAAGTATACAGTTCGACTCAGAGTCACTTTCTGAGTTGATTAAACGATGTCCGTTCGTCCGGCAAATTTCATAAACGTCATTATTTTGATCCAAAACAAATGTACTCCCGGAGTAAGGTATTAAGCTTTTAAATGTCCTAAATGTAAAGCTAATTTAATGAAATTTGTCAAAACTAAGTCTTATGATATTCTGAAATGATTTGCCAAAGTATGCGAGGGTCAGTTCATTGCTTCTCATAGTTCCCATAAAATATTCCTTCTAAATCTGACTTTGATGGGAAAAATCTCACATATATTAGTTGGTCAAATAATAATAAATATAAGCGAAATTTCTTTTAGTACACTTAAGAATAAATCAAAAAATTAAATTAAACGAGGGTCATTCATAAATTTCGTAACTACCATTTATAACCAACATAGTCGGGCTTGATCGACTATAACTTTTTTATTTTTTCATTTTCTATCAACATACAAGTTCTCTCAATACAGTTCAGCAACATTTTGGCGGTTGACCTTTGAATACTTGACCAACCTTTTGTAGGACCAATTTGATTATTTATTTGAATCAGATTAACAATATATTCACTCTAATTTACAAAGGTATTTTGATCATTAAAATTGCAATTCATACTTGTGTTAAAATATTTAAGGAAAAACGTATGTTAAGAATTTTTCGACCTCACTCCTTATTTTCTCATATATTGGAAATGCATAAATCAAATCTTTAAAAATTTAACACACTGAACTTTGAAGATGATCTTATTAAATACAATACCATTTTGGAGAGATATGAACATCAACTGCTTGATAAAGAAGACTAAATTTTCTTTATTTCACTTAAAAGTAGCCACCCTAATATTCTTGAAAGTATGATAACAAATTGCAAGAAATGAAACTGTTAAAGAAAACATAACAAATGAAAATAAAAAAAGGGAAAAATGAAACTTATTTTTCCATTAAAAAGAAAAAAACGAAACATGTTCATTTCAAACTATAGAAAAAACAACAATAAAAAATAAAAAATATATAAAAAATAAATTAAAAATATAAAAAACGGAAATGGAATTATTGTGTACATTCGCAGGAAAATAAACTCACAGAGACACACACACACATACTTACACTTATACTTATACAACCAAAATCATGCATACATTATAAATAAACTCAATTAAACATGCACAAACATGTCAGGACACATTCACACACATACATCTATAGCAATCACTTAATGCTTATACTCAGTCTCCGCTGGAAACTCGCACACAAACAAAAAAAAACGTGAGTAAGGAAATGGCAAAGTGATGGAAATGAAATGCAAACATACGAACAAACAAATAAACAAACAAATGAACGAACACAGACAAACAAACAAAATACAAAATGTGCAAAAACATGGACGAAACCAAAAAAGAATGAGAAAACTAAAAAAAAATGCGAAAAAAAATATTGTATTTCCAGGACAAACAAACTCAATGAATTTTATTTCGATTATTGTACTACTGCTACACATCAAAAACCGACAACAATAAAGGACGGCGTTAACGAGGTAACAGGACAAGATTATAAGCGAAATATAAAACGGAAATGTGACTGAGGTGAAATTCCAACTTAATGTGAATTATTTAATTTATCGCGATATTTTTCTAATTATTAAACGTTTTAGGAGTTGAATTTTACGTTAAAAGAGAAAATTTAAAGAATTTTAAAATCTTCAGCAAAAATTATTAAAAGCCTTTCTTGCCCCATAGTGCAGATGTAAATATGTAAATATGTAAATATTCTACATATTCACTCAGAAATACAGTCAATGAATTCCGATAAAAATTACTAGAGTTTTCCTATTCACCAAATGCAGAACGTTAATCTGTCTTATTGGTTGGGAAGAAAGTAACAACAAATTAAGTAAAATAATCAAAATTAATCAAAAACGACTTAATAATACCTTACATAATTTTAATAAAAAATTTTAAATCCACCCTCGTGGAATTTGAATCTATTATTTATGCTTAATTAAAAATTGAATAAAATATCATTACTATTCTAATCTTAATGTGATATTAAAGGCCTTATGATGGATTTTTTTGCTTTGGACCTCGTTTTGACATCTATTAAAATTTGTGAACCGATTTCAGAAAAATTCAGAACAATATTTTCTGTTTATATTACAAAAAAATTACATACAACTTATTCGAGATATTCAATTTTTTTTGTATATATATTTTTAAAGAGATTTTGGAAGGGGCCTTGAAAGTAATCTATCATCAATTAGGGGTCGATAATTTAGAAATTTGTTAAAAAATAAAACTTATTTTTGTTAAATTTTATTTCAAATGAAATTACACCATATTTGCCAAATTTCAATCTAAACCTTTTTTCACGAGGTCCATAAACGATTTTTAGGAAATAATTCTATAACTTAAAAACTACTGAAAATATTTAAAAAAAGTTTCATATGCAAACTTTTGAAGAGTATTTCAGATCATTTGGAGTCATATAAATTTTTAGCTGGTCTAGGGGACTGAGAGTAAACCTCCAAATTTGATAGATTTTGTTTAAAAAGCTGCCGAACTTTGATTTCATTGTAATTTTATATCATCTAAGTGAAGTCGTAAAAAATTTCAGATAAACAATTCAACATTCGCATTAGTTAAAAGGGACACAAGATTTATGAGAGTACTTGATCACCTGGATAATTAAAAAAAATCGCCAAAATTTAATTTTTGATTTTATTTTAACTTTAAAAAAACTAAATAAAATTTTATAAAATTTCAGTTCAATTATCCTGAACCATATTCTAATTAGTGGTAAGGGACGTAGGTTTTTTGGGAGTTGGCCATCCCTTGAGATTTTAAAAAATTGCCAAAATTTGATTCCATTAGAACTTTAAATCTAAATAAAGTTGTATGAAATTTTAAATAAACCATCCTGAGTTATAATCGAATTAATTATAAAGTGACTCAGCTTCTATAGGAGGCTAGGAGTCGAAGGATCTCCTGGTATATTTTTTTTAAAGAAAATTTCTCAATTAAGTTTTTGATTTGATTGAAAATTAAGGAATGACTAAATCAAATTTCATGAAATTTCAGATAAACAATCCTGAACTATATTCTAATCAATGAAAAGGAACATAGGATATTTGGGAGTCTAGAACATGCAGGATGGAACTCCAAATTTGGTTAAAATTTTCAAAAACCAACATAAAAGAATTCTGTAAAACTTCAGGTAAACCATCCTAAGTTACATTTCAATTAGTAGTAAGATGCTCAGTTTTTCTGGGAGTCTAGAAAAAATTCCAAAAGTGACCAAAATTTAATTTATGACTTGATATAAAAAAGTAACTCTGAACATGATTAATTCCTATAACCTTTCGGAAATAATATCTGAATTATGTAAAAAACCCTAAATAATTTTTAGTAATTGAATATTCATTAGGATCTGAAAAAACGTTATATTATTCTGAAATAAAAATCTTTTAAAAATATATTTTTTATGATTTTTTCACTTTCAAATTTATAATTTTTCTCTAAACCATAAATTATTGTTTATGTCTAAAACAATTACTTACCCTAAATAGGTTTAAAGCAAATCCCACAACAAAAAGACATTTTAAATCTGAAATAAAAAAAATAACTCGATTATATAATCATATATGTAAGGTAAATATTAAAAAAAATATCTATGAAGTCACAGCTCGTACAGCGTCAGAATGGCCGATTTAGTGAAAAAAGTCAACTTTTGAAATAACTTTTTTCCCGAATTGGAATTTTTGGATATTTTAGAATAAGAAAGTGAGAATCTATTTAGAGTTTTATATTTAGCATAGTTTTCTCCATATTGTACCAAAATTTCCTAAAAGTATCTTCACCATACCCTCTCTCAGACTCTAAAAAGTTTTATAAATATGAGTCGATTTAGCCACGTCCGACTGTCTGTCTGTTAGAAACATTCTCACGCCTAAAATCAATATCCGAATTCAATTAAATTTGGCCGCATTATTTCTCATTGTCCTTAGCAGTTTCCTATTTAAAACCAGCTATTTCGATTTATCAGCAAAAAAGTTATGGACCGATATCTGAGACAACCTTAAAATTAAGAAAAAGAACTTTTCTAATTTTTTCAACAAAACATAAATGGATTTACGCAAAAATTAAACTTTATATTTTTCGTCATCGTACAAAAAATCAAAATTTTATTATGGGCTGAAATACGAAAAAATTTGGATACACTCCAAAACCTGTGAACTCTATGGATCGCAGTTTTTAAGATAATTTTTTGAAATTTTCCACATAAATTTGTTTTCATAGAATAAAAAATCTAAACTAGATTGTGCTGGGGTTATTATTTGACTCAGCTCCCATATAAGACCCCTTTGGAAAATGTTTTATAGATTACAAACTCTTAAATATGAAGCGATTTTAAATTAGTAAAAACATATCAATAATAATTTACAAAAATATTTAAAGAATATTTCCATAATATCAAAAAGTTCATCCCGTTCCTATTGACCTGCACCTCCGAAATTGTATCCAAATACTTTCTATAGTTATGAAATTACAAAATCATTTCTCAAAAATCAATACACATCCAGACAGAAGGACGGACATTTAAAAATCATAATAGAAAGTGATTTCACCTCGATTGACACAATTTTAGAGAGAAGTAAAACTATATTTTCCGTCAGTTATAAATATCAATTCAAAATTGTTATTTCAATATCAATATTTCCTGATATATATACTCCAACACCTATATTCGTGTAGGGTATTCAAAAAAAAAACTGAATAAAATAAAATAAATTTGTTGAGAATAATAAATTGTCTTTTTACTGTATAAAAGTAGGCAATTGGAACAAAACTTAAACAAAACGAATAAGAATAACGAAATGATAAAATAAGTGAAGACTCTCTCTTCCCCTCTCACATTCATTTAATGCCAAAATTTATTACACAATTATCGTCGAAGAAAAAAATATAAGAAACAACTGGGATAAACTCCAGCTCACACAGACATATACATGGACAAAATACACTCATACATCGTAAACATTTAAGTGAGAATAAAAAGTAAAGCATAAATTAAGAAAAGAAGTCAAATGAATCAAGAAATAACTATTTTAAGTCAGATTTCGATAATAAAGAAATAAATAATTTCAATTTCTCACTCCGAATACGTAATAACTTCTCACACACACACAATAACAATTTCAATATAATTTGTTTGTTTTTGTAATTGACGATATTGATGGAATTACAATTTACAACAATAAAAAACTACAAACAAACAAAAATCCAACGGATATCCTGCCCATAAAATGAACGAGGACAATGAACTCACCATTCAATTGCAGACAAATGGAATGAATTGTTTATTGCAGTTAAAAGAAAAACGATTTGTAGATTCACAATATAAATAATAAATAAACATTCACAATAGTAGAGGTTTTATGGCAAATTGAATTGGAAATCGGGATAATGTATAAAAACAGTGATGTCATAAATTCATTCATTTGTCAAAAAAATGTAAACAAAAAACAATTTAAAACACTGTCTAACAATTAAACAAGTAGGGATGTTGTAGTCGGTGAAGCTCGACTACACCGCAATGATGGTTATCGTACACTCGTACAATTCAATTTTCTGATTTATTCTTAACTGTACTTTAAATTATTGCGACACTAACTAATTTTGCGGGAGGGTTATATAAGAGATAGAAGAAACAATGGACCGACCGCTCTATAATTCTGCACAAAGATTTTTGCTTTATTTTTCTTAATTTGACCAGTTTTTATTTTAATACCATCGTATATGCGAAATTTGTGTCCTTAAAAGTGATATTTGGAAGGAGGTTTGTATCGGACCTATGAAAAATAATTGACCGATCCTCGCATATTTTAGCATATCATTGAAGAATATTATAGGACTGTTTGTGCCAAATTTTGTTAAAATCGCTTTATATCTAGAACTTTTATGACCTTTATGACCCCAATTTCCTCCCGAAAATATTTGTATTACCCGGAATATTGGACCGAATATGGTCAATTTTTTTTTTTTTTAAAGTTTAGGACCCAAAAGCGATCAAAATTTTCCAAAAAGTTCTTTGTATGACAAGTATAACGAAGTTGCTTCAAAACAAACCCATTATTTATTACAACGGGCTCTATAAAAAGCTTTATAATTGGTCGGACTTGGCACCCCGTCAATATGGTAAAGACAAGTTGGGCTCTAGTTGAAAAATAATTGAAAATCGTAAAAAGGTGTCCAAAATTAAAAAATAATTTCTGCAAAAAATTAATTTAGGCGAAATTAAAACGTTTTAAAAAATTGAATTTTTATTAAAAATTTAATGTTTAATTATTTTTTTTAATCATAAATTATTTTTTAAAAAATATCGTAATTATTTGTTAAAAGTAGAAATTTTAATTATATAAAATTTTTATAAGAATTGACTTTTATATAAAAAATATAAAAATTAATATTTAACGTTTTTTAAATTTATATTTTTAATTTATTTTTATCTTTTTTATTTTATTTTATAATTATTATTATTATTATTGTTATTATTATCATTATTATTATTATTATTATTATTATTATTATTATTATTATTATTATTATTATTATTATTATTTTTAAAGTAATTTCAATATTAAAACTTTGACGAAAAAAATAAAAAATATATTTTTTTCAATAAGAAAAATTTTTTGTAAAAACAAGTTAATTTAAGTAGAAAACATATTTTGGAGAAAATTAATTTCAACGTATTTTGATATTTTTTTTCGAAAAACTGAATTTTTAATCAAAAAAATCACGTTTTTATATTTTTTTGGTTAAAATTAGAATTTTTTATGAAAAATTTAATTTTTATTTAAAACCAATTCACCACAATTCACTGTAAAAATTTAGTTTTTACCACGACAACAAAATTTAAAAATAAATAACTTGAACTCGTAAACAACAATATTTCACCTCACAATTGTCATTTCAAAATCATCATTAAATTTTAAATATTATTTCTCTTCCCCACACAAATATTCAAAATGAAAAATAAAATTCGAAACGATTTATTTTCAAATGTTTAGGACTCTATTTTATGTTAAAATTTTATTTTCTAAAAATAAAAAAACATTTAGAAAAATTTCAAATCATTGCGAAATGGAAAAAAATCACCTCAAATATTATATTCTCGTTTTAACTTTTATTTGTCATCGTTTTCAAACCTTCAAAATTTTCACCATCGTTTGTCATCACATGAATCTTCTTCTTGCCCACCGACTCTTTTTCGTTTTAATTAAAAATACTTCAAAAGTTCGTTACTGGGATTTCTCAGTCAAATCTATTGTTTCTATTCAAATTTAGATAAGTAAATGTTATAATAGGCGAAGTCCGACTATTTATACGATATGAACAATTAATGATCGACCCTCGTATAAATATATTTTCTAATTTGTGCTAAGGGTGCAGTATTATTATGGTACCAATATATACTTATGATTTGTGCGCTTAAAAAGGACTTCTTCTAGGGAGATAATACGGGAGCTAGATGAAATTATGTACTGACCCTCGTTATAAATTTTTGTTTTAGCTTAATTTCCCCAATTCTTATCACAATTCCTGCGTATATATGAGATTTCACCTCTTCATAGTGTTATTTTATGGGATGGGACCTATACATATATTATTATGTTTTTTTGAACCAAATTTCGTTAAAATCTCTTTATATTCATATGAACCTAAAATCCCATTCTGGGAGGAACATTTATATGGGGCCTAGGTAAAATAATGGACCCATCATCATCAATTACAATAGGCATCGTCTTTGGGCCAAAATAATGACACATGCCAAGTTTTTCGAGATTTCTCAAAAATTGCAACCTGCATTTTGTTCACAAGGTTTAGAGCCAGCCAGACAGAAAGACGGACATCATTAAATCGACTCAGAAAGTGATTCTGAGTTTCTTAAGCTCAAACTCCCAAAGGTGATGTAGGGTATATAAAAAAATTTTTTTATTTCCAAATTTTATTTTTTAAGTTTATTTACCTTGAATATCATAAATTTCCTCAATATAGTCCGAGATAATAAATAACTTTTATATTCTGCTCCAAATTTAAAACTGTCAAAATAATAAAAAAAATGTTGTCATACTCCAATTTATATCCGCCAAAAGTATCATTTATGATAGTAATTGCTGGTTTTGTTGTAGTTTTAGTTTCAACTATTTTTACAATTATTTTTTTATTTTTATTTTATTTTGTAATTTATTAACTTTTTAGTTGCAAAAGTTTAACATCCTTAATCTCTCACAAACACCCCCCCCCATCTCTCTCTCCCTCACTTTCCCGTCCCACAATCATTTCTAACAAAACAATAAAACGAACTAGTAAATGGACTCTCATCGACCATTAAGCGGCTTTAACATATGGACAAACACTTGTATATGTACACATGCACAAACACACACACACACATAGACTCAATAATAATACCGTTATACCGTTTTACAGACAGAGAGTCACATGATATTAGAAAATAGTTTAGTAGAGTCATTAATTTTAATACAACAATAAAAATAATAAAATATAAAAAAACAACAACTAAACAAAAATGGCGCCACAACAATCAAATAACATTAAACTTTAACCACAATAACAATAAGAAATGAATAAAATAACAACAACAACAAATAATGAAAATAGATTAAATACTGGAGGAGAAGAAAAAGAAGAAGAACTAATTCTGAATAAAGGATTTTAATAATGAAACTTTTAAAGGTTCTTGACTATAAAAAGTAGAAATATATTAATCGTATTTAAAATGAGAGGAAATAAAAAATGAGAGGAAATAAAAAATTATAAAAATTTTAATATTTATTTTTTCTGCAAAATGACAAATACAGTGGAAGCTAATAAAATGGAATTTTTATAGGAAAATATTTATAGCAATAATAGAAAGAATGAAACAAATAAACAAGTAAGAATACTAATCGGCTGTGACGAATCTTTATTGCCCTCCATCACGATCAATTTTAAAAAATGTAACATATAAAAAATACGTTTGTAAGGGGGATTTCACTACAGTGTGCCCTATCCCAAAATTACATAATCGCTATATTCAGTTTCCTTTTACAGCTTCAGATATGGGGGTTACCAGTTTTATATTAAAAATGTTTTCCGGGAAGGGCCTGATATGGACCGAAAGGCAAAATTTGGACCGATTATATATTGTTTATATTAATAATATATATATTTAAAATAATATATATTCCTAAATAATTATGCCGATCTACAATGGACTCGGTCTTAATTTAAGTGTTTTTTAAGCTTAAATCAGTTTTCCGCGTTATATGGAGCTCTATCAAAATATGAGCCGATATTAATAACATTAATAACATATATTTAAAACATATATTTAAGACAATTTAATTGTGCCAAACTTCATATTTAAGAGTTTTAAAAGTAATAAATCATATTCCGGGAAGGGACGTTGTATGTGAGTTTGGTCAAATAATGACCCCAGCACAATTTTGTTTCTTTGCGTTTAATATTGTATCAAAATATATAACTGTGACAAATTTCAGTAAATTATTCTAAAAATTGCGACCCATATGAGGCACAGATTTTAAGGTGTATCAAAATTTTCATCCGATTTTGGTGATTTTTGATGAAAAACATACAACTATAAGTTATAGCTAATCTTTTGTTTAAATTCTGAAAAAAATTAAAGTTCTTTTTCAGAATTTTTAATGTTGTCTAAGATATCGGTCTATAACTTTTTTGCTGATGAACCGATATATAACCAATAATGTGGCCAAATTTCATTGAATTCGGATCATTA
Organism: Cochliomyia hominivorax; assembly: GCA_004302925.2. NCBI lineage: Eukaryota > Metazoa > Arthropoda > Insecta > Diptera > Calliphoridae > Cochliomyia > Cochliomyia hominivorax. The sequence goes on along the minus strand of PYHX02000467.1, from coordinate 4,371,440 downwards.
CCACTTATGGTGGTGGAAGGTATAAAACCATATAAATATAAACCTAAACAAGTACATTTACCATTACTGATGCCTTGGGACCTACGCTACACATAATGTTGCACATTTTTTCATATGAAAAAAAATGAAATGATAAGAAAACTGCAACTTTCGAATGTCTATTTCAAGTCAATTTAATTCTGAATTGAAATTGTATCAACACTTTTTCAAGAAAACGTAAATTCATTCATATGAATCTCTGTAAAAACGGTTTAGATATAAGGAATCTGCACCGTTTTAAATATTTAAATTAGAAGGAGTTTCAAATTTAGAGACTCCGTTACATTCACAGAGTCAAACTCGATTACACCTCCATTACCACTCGCCTCTAAAACTTTAATGAAATCATAATAACCATTTTCCATATGAAGCATTCTGCAACGCTATATCTCAACGATATAGCAAGACAATCGATACAGATAAACCAGTTGGAATAGGATTAACTCTGAATTATTAGAAAACAGAACCGCTCGCATCCTAGAGACTTAATATCTTCATACACATTTCTGATATTATTGCATAAAGATGATCACAAGAAATTAATTGTTCGGCTTTAAGGCAAATCTTTTTCAGGAAACTATGTACTCTAATAATAGAGAGAAATGTGAGGCTCTATCTGAGATTCCATGTTCGCATAATTTGGCTGAACTTTAGAATGCTGATGTTAGGAAGATCAACCACTTTGTCAATGCATTTGGCAGGTTTAATTTAGTGAGCTGAACTTTAGATGTTGATTTAAGTACAGCTGCCAATGGAGAGTGTAGAAAGCTCCCAACATATCCGCTTTAAAACAATCAGGGCTCAAAAAGTTCGTAATGTCAAAAACGAAACGTTTATTATGACAGATTTTTCGCAACTTCCTGGTAAAATTTTTTTGTTGCTGATGCTCGAGGGAATATTTAAGAAAACTTTAAGACCCAAAAACAATCAAAATTTCCCAAAAAGTTCTTGATATGACAAGTAATATGCAGTTGTGGCAAGAGCAGCTGCAACAGGTTCTATAAATACCAAAATGTACATCAAGGAGAGTTTACAAAAAAGGATGCTTTCATTCATAAAACTTCATGTGTCCACTTATTTTTGACCGGACTTGACATCCTATCACTACGGTAAATTAGTCCTTGAATTAACAAATTCTTCAAATTGCCCAGATTCACTTGTTTAAAGTGAATTGAAAAGCACAAAAAATGTATCCAAAAGTGAGGAAAACTTTTTAAATCAAATGAAAAACTAAAGCTCCCAAACGTGCTAACAATTCGCGCTTCTCCAAGTAAAGAGAAATACATCTTTTAAATGTCCATGTAAAATTTTATTCAAATTAATTTCTTAGTTCAAAAGTTAAATTTCTATTTTTAAAAGGACCTCATTTGGAACCACAATTCAACTTATTTATACTTTGGGAATATTGTCAACTTTTAAATGACTTTTAAACGCAAATTTGGCATTACCGAAAACGATGACCACTAGCTGTGCTAAAAGTAGTAAAAATCCCTTTTGACTGTCGAAACTGATCACAACAAATCCAAAGAGTTCATATCAACAAAGAGTTGCGTGTATTTAAACTTGACTCAATTATAATCGGCCAAAATCTTAAGACATAAAAAGCATGCAGCATGCAATTGAACCGGTTTTTTTATATTACAATATGTGTGAGAAAGATCCTCTCACTAAAGCCTTTGAAGAGCATAAAAAGGTTCCTTATAACGCACATGTATGGAAAAGAGAGTAAAGTTTGAATTCTCTTTTGTTGGCAAAATTTAACCATTGAGAGGAATTTGTATATTAAAGATTTTGGAAAGATCTCTAAATTTTAGTCTTATTTTTTTTAAATTTTTATAGCACTTAAAGGGTTAATATTATCAATAGAATTGTCTACTCTCTACTCAAAACTTAATTAAATGAAACTAAAATTTTCTCATAAGAAAACAAGTAAAAGTTATAGTCGGTCAAGCCCGACTATTAAATACCCAACACTACATTCTTGTTTATTAATGGTAGCTTTCAAAAATTAATGATCGACCCTCGTATAAATAAATTTTCTAATTTGTGCTTAAGAGAACATTATATTATGGTACCAATATATTTGTATGATTTTTGCTTTTCAAAAGTACTTCTTTTAGGTGGATAATACAAAAACTAGATGAAATTATGTACCGACCCTCGTATCTCGATTTTTGTTTATATTTATCTTAATTTCACTAATTCTTTTCACAATACTTACATATGTATGAGATTTAAGCCCTTCAAAGTGTTATTATTAAGGGGAATTATAATGGACCGATCCTCGTATAATTTGGCATATGATTTTAAAATGTTATTATATTTATTTTCGTTAAAATCGCTTCACATTTTGATCTTTTATGACCTTAAACCCCCATTCGGGGAGGAGCATTTGTATGGGGACCAGGTGAAATAATGAACCCATCAACAACTATTTTAATAGGCATCGACCTTGGGCCAAAATAATGACACATGCCAAGTTTCATCGAAGTATCTCAAAAATTGCGTACTGCATTTTATTTACATGGACAACCAGCCAGACGGACGGACAGACATTGTTAAATCGGTTAAGAAAGTGATTTTTTCACTTAAAAGTGAAAAGTGCAATATTTTTTGTCTGTGCATTATAAACTTAAGCACAAACACATTATACCCCAACCATCTATGGTGGTGTAGGGTATAAAGATGCTCAAAACCAATAAAAGTATCTGCTCACATTTAAAGATCGAAATACACAAGAATCAGTTAATAACGAACAGCGAAAGAGTGAACATATCGTGAATTGAACATTAATAAAAAATCACTAAAATTGATCGTGTTTGTGGCAAAAAAATTAAATAATTTTTATAAATTAAAAATCAAATTATTAGAAATTTTTTTAATAAAAAAATTCAAATCAAATCTTTTTGTTCGTTAATAATTAAATTACAAAAAGAAAATATCTTCTTCAAATACCGTCATTTTCCATTTACAACAGAACAGAAGAAGATTAATTTTTTGTTGTTGTTGTTATTGTATGACTGAATGACTGACTGACTCTTTGGTGTTTTTGTCAGCCATTTAGAGGTCAAGTTTTCAATTAAATAATTAAAAGACTTTAGCAGACAACAACTACAAAATTATAATTGTTGTTGTTATTATTTTTCTTTTCATTCAATCGAATAAAAACAACTTTGCCGGGAGGTGAAATGTCAAGTAGAGAAATCATTGAATGACGTAAAATTAAAGTGAAATTTTAATGTAATACAACTGAGATATCGTGCTAGTGTATGTGTGTTTGTGTACATGTGTAAAATCCAAAATGCATAAATATCTCATAATCCTGTGTCTCTGTTACATCTGTTGTGTAGCCTGGGAGGTTAAGGCCAAACAAAACGATGTCAAAACATTTAGGGAAGTCATCTGTAAATCGGCCACCATTAGATCAATTAAAGATTTTAATCAATTAGAAAATTGCACAGTTGTGGCCGGTTATGTTCGCATTGTACACATGCAATTTACCCCTGTGGCATTGCAACAAGTGAAATCATCACATATAGAAGAAATCAGTGAATATTTATTGGTTTATCGGGTCGAAGGTCTTGATAGTTTAGAAAGACTTTTTCCCAAATTAATTGTTATACGCGGCATTGAGTTGTTATATGAACAATATGCTTTAGTTGTATTGGAAAATCGTGATTTGCAAAATATCGGTTTGATATCATTGTTGCGAGTTTTGAAAGGTTCAATACGTGTGGAATCGAATCCATCATTGTGTTTCACTCACACCATTAATTGGGTGGCAATATTGGGTAATAACACAAAACAATATTATTATGTGATGAAGGTGAGTTAAAATGGAATATTCGAATATTTCTATATTCGAATCTTAAATAATCTTAAGTATTCAAATTAATAAAAGACGATATTAAAATCCTCCACCGCCACAAGTGGTTAACGCGAATGTAACTCCAGGAGAGAATTGTTGCATCAAATCTAAATCTGAGTCGATTTAGCTATATTTTCTTTGTCCGTCTGTCTTTCTATCTGTTTGTTGTTGCACTCACACATCCATAGTAATTGACCGGGCTCAATGTAATTTGGCTTGAGTTCTTCTTATAGTCCTGAAGAAATTCCTACTTAAAACCACTAAAATCGGTTAAGTATATTAAAATATATAGACCGATATCTGACACCACCTACAAGTTGAAATGAAGAACTATAAAAAGATTATATTTAGTTACATGTACTTCATTACCATTCCAGAATTATAAAAATCGGTTCAGTTGAAAATACGTTATATATGTTCGTATCTTCGTATTAGAAAATATGACCGCTGACTTTTAATGATAGATCCGTATCTGGTCGAATTTCGTGGACAGGTCTCCTAACACTAATCACTTGTCTTCGGTGCAGAAATCCTTTTGATCTAATCTTTTTGCCAGCATATGGAACTAATACGCTTTTTAGAAAATGAATAAATTAAAACTGGTTCGGGAAATCTGTTCAGATTTGAAGAATTTGCGTCAATCTAAAAAAATTACAATCTGAGGTCTACAAAACATGTTACCAAAATCTTTCCATCCACAGTATTCCAAATTATTAGGCTGGTCTTGGAACATGTGACGGAGGTTTTCTATAATGAAAATAACAGGTCCATATATTTTTCACAATAAAAGATAACGGATCCGTATCTTGTCGAATTTTTAATAGATCTCTAGAAACGCATTATATGTCGTTTGTTCAATATCAATACAAAACATTATTCTGATCTCACCAAATACAGTGTATTACCTTAACGTTGGGGTAGTTCCTCTATAGCGCTGATTCGGCTGGTCTATAGAATTTTACATAATACTTTTTACACTGCAGGTTTATCGTGATTTAACCAGTTTTAATGACCAGTTATAATACGAGATGTTTTTTCTTGTAGCGTAATAAGCAAATTCGCATTTAAAAGTCTCTCGTTATCGATTGGTATTCAATTCCATTTCTTTTGTATATATCCTACATTTTTTAATGGTCGGAAGATGTCTCAATGATATTATAACTTCTTAATTGAGAAATTCTTCCAATTCCTCACCATGTACTTTTTTCTTCTGATTAGGCATCTCCTTGGATTTTTTCTGGATTTCAGCATTTTTGAATCACGCAATTTATCGTTCTCAAGATCTTTAAGTTGGTGCATATAGATCGTAAATTTTTACCAACAGTCGATAATATTAAATAGTCGTTTTCAGCAAGTAACCAAGTAGATTCTCAGAATTCTCCGCATCGATCTTTTGCGACACAAATTTCGGCGTTATTATAGAGATTTTGAGGTATATCGATTGTTATTATTAAAATATAAAACCAGATGTTTACCCTCCAATATGAACCACACGTTATGTAATTTATATTTTATCCAAATCCGACTTGTATTACCAAAATTTTTTGAATGTCAATATCTCATAAACCAAATGGAATAATCTTCTTCCACATAGAAATAACCAGGTTTTACTTATGTAAAACAATTTTAAAAATCGGTGAATTTATAGACTTCTATAACGGTTTAAATAATTCAGATAACGTTGAATCCAAAAACGTTGCGTCTTTAAGGTCCAAATTAAAAAATATATAATTGTTTATTCCTTTAAGGTGAAGTCAAAGCAATTTAAAATCTTTCATTACTCGAGGGCTCTGTTAACCAATTTCCATTACGTATATAAGTTCCAATTTCGAAAACCTAAACTCCCCTATAACTCTATTATCATAAGTTGCAGATTTATTATAATTTTATATTTTTAATAAATTCGTTGCTAAATTGACTCTCGATTTGGACCACATTAAACTGACGTCCCTTATAATCATTTCCTATTTAAATAAGGAATTAATTTCACTCCTAATTTTTTTCTCCCCCATTTCTAGAACAATAAATCCCCCAATCAGTGTCCCCTCTGTTACACCTATCAAGATGAACTCGATACCATAGAAGAAAATCGTCATAGAGAATGTTGGTCCTTAGGAAAATATCAACTCTCTACACTGGACTATATAGGAGGCAAAAAATGTTATAAACAGGGAGGAAGAAGTAATTGTTTAACCTCTTGCTCCGATAATAATTGCAGACATTGTACAAATTATGTATCGGATCGGGGATGTGTAGACAACTGTTTGCCACCGAAATATCGTTTGGTAAGTCCATTTCGGAGAAAATAAATAAAAATAAATTTTATATTAAAATTTAATCTCAAGGCCTACAAAAGACAATGTGTTAGTGATTGCTCACAATTGGGTCTTATCTCGCTAGGCATGGAGTGTGTGGAAAAATGTCCCCAGCATTACAATGAGATAAAGCAAAATGGTAAAACCTCTTGTTGGTTAAATTGCAAGGGAAATTTTGTTATCCATGAAGTAAAAGATTTAGAAGGATTGGCCGATTGTACCACAATAGAGGGTTCCCTAACCATAGAATTATATGACGTAAATAGTGAGTCAATTAAGAGAATTTTAATTTAATTCTAAGATAATACAATTTTTGATTACTTTTAAGAGCCCTTGATTCAAAATTTAGAACAAACATTTCGCCATTTAAATGAAATTACTGGTTATTTGAAAATCTTAAATTCGCCGCAAATTGTTTCTTTGCACTTCTTCAAGAGTTTACATACAATTGGCGGCAGGGAATTAATCGAAAATAGGTGAGTTTTCTTCTCGATTTCATACATATGTAAAAATCTTAATATAATAACAACTTCAGATACTCCCTTTATGTGGTTAATAATCATTATTTGGAAGAGTTATGGTTTAGCAAAGTGGCCATAATGCATGGTTGTGTTTATTTCCATTTAAATCCGCGTTTATGTTTTGATAAAATCACCGATTTACAAGAAAATTTCAAAGAATGTAAACGCATAACGGTTAAAGATGCTTCTAGGAATTCCAACGGGGAAAGGGTAATATGTAAGTTCAGATATATTCCCAAGATAACAAGTGAATACAAAATTCTTAAATTTCCTACTTTTCCAAAAAGGTGGTCAAAATGTTCATACCTTTAGTGCCAACATAACCGATTACAACTCCACTGCAGCTGTGATTGAATTGGATCTGTTGGGTCATGATGAATTCATGATTTTAATAGGTTATATTTATTATTACAAGGAAGCGCCCGAAAGAAATGTTACAAAATTTGCTGGACGCCATGGCTGTGGAAATGATGAGTAAGATGCTTTTATGAAACAAGATATCAAGACAATAAAAACATATATATAATTCTTATATATATTTTTTTATTTCAGTTGGCTTACAGATGTTGTGGTTACTAAGCGTAGACGTCATATTTTAAAGAATCTTAAACCTGGTACCCAGTATGCCTTCTTTGTTAAAAGTATGACTACCATGCACTATTCCTATCAGGGAGAAATGATAACCGAAATAGGTTATTTTCAAACGGAACCAGCTAAACCGGGATTGGTGGCCAAAATCTATACACATTCATTGTCTTCCAAAGAGATTGTAAGTAAGCAAATTTTAACAAGTACGAATGCTAAATTCAGCTATGCCGAATCATAAGTACCCTCCATCACAATTGCGTGTGAAGTACAAAAAGTTATGTTTCTTACATGCACACACATACACTCACAGACGTATACAGTATAAAATATAAGAAAAAGTTAAATGTAAGACAGGAATGAGGAATCGCTACTTCGACTCAGATCTTGATTTGATACTTATATACATTATGGGGTCTGAGATGATTATTTCTTAACGTTACACAGGGAATCACAAAGTTAATGTACCCTCTTTGGAGGTTATAAAAATTAAAAAAGTTATACAGGAAAAAATGGACGTTATAGGCATATATATATATAGACATATATATAATATTTCACATCAAAAGTGGAATTTGGAGATACCCATAAGGTCCTCTATATTCCACTCGACCTCGAAACTTAAATAAATATAAATTTTATTTTAGCGCTGTAAAAATTTTAGCCACGTGTTTGATCAAAGACTCAGGTCGTTTTTAATTTAATGGATCAATTGTTATCGGTAATGATCACCTGGTATCGCCTGACCAGACCCCTTTTGATTTAACATGCCAGAAGAACTGCTTCGACGTATAATATTAATTTAGTCCCTATCTTATATACTACTCCGAAGTGAAGCGTTTATCGTAAATGTACTCTATATCGATAGAAACAAATGGAAATCAGATGGGGTCAAAATACAGTTTAAAAAGCTGGCTCTCCAAAACCGACCTACCACATATTCTAGTAACAGAATTATTTATCGATCGAAACTAATATTCAAATAGGAAAAAGTCCAGGATACCAACTTAGTAATCTTAAACCTCCCATCCATTCTTTAACGAATTAATTGCTTTGGGTACAGTTCTTTTCTGATCCAGTCAAATACAGAACATCTCTCTGGTAGCATTCCTCCCTCCCCACGTACCAAAAAATGGAATAGATTATGAATTATGTTAATTTGTTGTTCTGAAGTAAACCGTTTTCCAATAAAGATGATCTGTATCAATCGAAACAAACAAATAACGGTCAAAGTCGGTACTTCAAGTCGTTTCAATCAAAAGTTCCATTCACTGTTATCAAAATAGTTTTTGACTTTTCGTTGAGACCCTGTGATAATCTAATCCTATTGTAGCAGTACGCAATACAAAATCATCTTACAAAAATTACTGGTAGCATATGGATTCCGCACAACCACCAAATGGTTTCCTTTAATAGAGATCAAACACTATTTCTGACATGCAACATCAGCTTTCAATGTCTCTTTGCTTCAATTTATCCGACACCCCAATTACCTTGCTTTTAAATGTTTCCCAATGTTTATAATTATAAGAAGGGGACTGATAGTTTGACTCCCTACTATAATTTCTCAAATTCATACTTTCTGGTCTTTCAAATTTCGCCTTGTTTTCTGTATCAAAATTATCTCTTTTGAGTTAATTTCTTCGAACTTGTGGCAACAATCGAGTTGTCACGAAATGGGTGATGTTCTTGAGATGCTCAATCGTTCAGCAAGACCACAAATCGATGTTCTCTCATCTCTTTTCTCTTAGTCCCGAAAGAAACATGTTCTATATATGTTTATTTCGGAACTAAGAGATGATTGATCTTATATCTCTCTTTATTCTTCAATTCCAGGAAGTTCATTGGTGGCCTCCACGCATAACGAATGGCATTATAGAGAAATATATTTTGCAATATGAAGAAACAAGTAATTAATCCTCTCTGAACCTAAATTTTATTTGAATTAATTAAATTTAATTATTTCTATTACCAGATGAAACTATACCGTCTTCCATGATGAAACAAAATAAGGAACAATTTTGCCAATGTCCCAAACTTGATATTGAGTCGAAAATTCCTACTCCTCATGTCGATGATTATTACATAAGAGAACAAGCGTTATATAAAGATTTCCTAAGTAATTTTCTGTAAGTTAAACTTTTCAATTCCTGTTAAATTCTTATTTCCATCAAAGATTTCATGATTTTATCCTTCACAGATTCCAAAAATCTACAAATAATCAATTATCGGAAAGAACACCTTCACCTAATGAAACCTCTGCGGAGGATAATAAAAAAATTAAAAAAGACAAAGTTAAAGATAAATGGGAAGAAGAAAATATGAAAGAAAAAGCTGAACAACTAAAGAATCTGGACAAAAGTGAAAATCATAAAGATAAAGAAAAATCGGATGATCAAATTGCTAAGGAAAAATCTGATGATCTACAAGATAAAGAAAAATATGCTTTCACACAATTAGATGATTTAGATACACGAGAACAAGAAGAGGGTAAAGAAAATTATTTTGTCTCACATCCCTATCCGGTTTGTAATCAAACCAATCCCAATATACAAGATCAAACCGAGAACAAATGTATACCGCTGGAAAGGTTTGATGATGCTATAGAAATACCTTGCAATCGCCATTCATATATTTTAAACAATTTACAACCGGAGAAAACATATCGCATAAGTTTGAGAGCTTGTGTTAAGGACTTAGCGAATGGTTGTGGTGCTGCCAAAGTAATATTGGCCCAAACCGTTAGTAAACGTTTTGAAACAATTTTGAAAAGTTTAACGTTTCATAAATTGTAAAATTATTTTGAATTTGTTATTTGTTTTCTTTTTTTTCATTTTTAATAAAATTGCAAATAAAAGCAAAATAAAAAAATATCTGTTAAAATCTAACTAAGACCCGTTGCGTTTTGCCGCCCATATAAAGTGGGTGGTACCCCTCCCCATTGTATTATTAAAAAATAAATTTTTATACGAAAATATTGAAGATCCCAAGTTATAAAAAACCGTATTTTAAAATTTGAATAATTTCATTAAATAAGGAATGAGATTCGAAAAAT